>ML387654.1:98289-199042 GCA_005239525.1 Nicotiana knightiana | reverse complement strand
TGTAGGGCCACTCCCCCAACTAAAAGAAAGCATTGTCCTCAATGCTATAAAGCAAAAATAGTGCGCAAAATATGGGAGAGAGAGAGTAAAGAAAACTCCCTATTGGCCCTCGGCCTGCTGTGGTCCCTGGTGCTCTGTCTGAGATGGGGTAGGAACTTCCTGAGATGAGGAAGGAACTGCCTCAGATGGGGAACCTGTAGGAGCTGGATCTGGTATAGCCTGTGATGGAGCTCCGGTGGGCTGAGCCTCCTGGTTCTGAGTCTGAGTGTGCTCTGTGGAGGGGTCTGCCAGTATAAGCCTGATGTTCTGGGCACTGGGCATGACCTTCCTCTTCTTCAGTGGCCTCACTGGCTCCTCCTCCTGCACTGACTAAGGCAATGGATGCTGCTCTGGCTGGGGCTCTGTGGGGTCGGCTAGGAGCATCTCCAAAGGAATCTGATCGCCTGATAGCTTGTCGACCTCCTTTCTCAGCTTCGCCACCTCCTCCTTTGACGCCCTAGTCTTCCTCAGCTTCTTTGTTTCTTTGGCTAGCTTTGCCAATGCACTCTTATGTGCACCCACCGCGTTCAAGATTTTCTTATGATTGTCCCAAATTTCTTTCAGAGTGTCCTCAATGGATTGCGGGACCTGTGGTGGGGGAGGAGTAACTGGAGATGCCACGGCTATAGAAATTGCAATCAACTTTGTAGTAGTTGACTGCATCCAGTTGGTGAGGCTAGTGAGAGTCATGTTCAGCCGTTGAGCAGTCATGGGATAGGCTCTAGTGGAGGGGATGTCAGTAGCTGTGGAGGAAGATGGGCCTGGAGCATCCTCTGGAATGGCAGGATGGGGCAGTGAGGGTTCTGCCACCACCACTGGCTCTTCAGACTGGCTAGTGGAGGCAACCGACTTTCCCTTTGACTTCTTTTTGGGATTATCCTTATCTTTCAAGTCATACAAGGAGAAAGGTGCTTTGGGCTTGACTTTGGTGTCAAAGCGCTTCATAGTCACTTCCTGGTCTTCACAATACATGGTCAGGTAATGAGGATAAGGGTAAGAAGTATCACCTGTACTGACCACTCGGCTAATGACCTCGGACATCACATTCCCCACATTGATGGGGTATCCAGCCATGATAGAAGCTACTAATACAGCCCTACTGAGAGGGAGGGTCTTGTCATGATGAGTCGGGTATAGCCTGCTACATACAAAAGTCTCCCATCCTTTAGCTTTGAAGTTCAGGGTCCTCCTGGTGATAGTCTTTCCAGCCGTTAACCACTCCGGGGTATCCCCGGGCTTGGCCAAGTGCAAATCCAACCAATTTCTCGCACCATCCTTTTCGGAAAGTTTTTCCCGATATAATGAATCATCCACATCATCCATCTCCAAATAGTCATTTAGTGAAGGTCCGTCAAAGGCACAGTGAGATTGTGAACTTTGGATGCCTTTGAGTCCTTTTCCAGAAAAAGCAAATTGGTGTAGAACTCCTTCACTATATGCTCATTGGCCTCCGAAAGATGCTTAGTGAAATAGGACCATCCTTTCCTGTCTCGGAATTTCTGCCTCATATTGGGGTTGTATGTGGATAAATCTTTCATTGAGAAGGTGCACTCTGGGATAAGAGATCGTGCAGTCCACAACTCCCTGAATCTGTGGAAGGCCTTCTCACTTACAAAATGATCCTTCCACACATCCGGGTTCCTAGTGCGCTCTACCCCTTCAACCACTTGCGCATCCCCTTTGCTGTCACTTGAATTCTCCCCAGATAAGGAAGTTGTAGGGGAAGTAGAATATGAGTGTTCACGGGAGGTGGATTTGGCTGGAGACACTGCTCGTGCTGGGGCCGGGAGAGATGAGACTGGGTCTATTGGGGATGATTGTGATGAGGCCTCCTCTGATGGAGCATATTCACTTCCTGATGGTGAAGGAGGAGTGTCTATAACCCGACTGGGCCGTCGTGATGACTGAGGCAATGTAACTTTTGAAGGTTCCCTTGGTGCCCCCAAGCCTCTCTTCCTTTGAGTTTCTCCTCTACCGGTGTTTTTGCGACCTCCTCCACGAGATAGTACCATTGCCTACAAAGTACACATAAGTGTTAGTTTCTTGAACATTGATGTGCAGACACTTGAGTAGTCACTGAAGTTTAAGCCTACTGGAATGAGGCAAGAAACACTGGATAGACTTCATGGACCGCGAAAAGTCGACCGCGGCCGCGAAAGTCTAATCATGCTTTGAGCAGGACACACTGGACTGACTTCGCGGACCGCGGCCGCGAAAGTCTAATCATGCTTTGAGCAGGACACACTGGACTGACTTCGCGGACCGCGGCCGCGAAAGTCTAATCATGCTTTGAGAAGGACACACTGAACTGATTTCGCGGACCGCGAAAAGTCGACCGCGGCCGCGAAGTTCTAATCAAACATAAGCAAACTGAAGCACCGCGGTCTGCGAAAGATGGACCGCAGACCGCGGACTGCGAAAATGTCTATTTACCTAGGGTTCCCAGAATTTGCAATTTCTACGCTAAAGTGTTCATTGGGTGAAGTCCTATATAAGTAATCAGTGCAATTTCATTCCAAAGGACTATTATGAACCTATTTGGGCTAACCCTAAAATTTACAAGCCTAGAAAGAGAAAAGAATAATGAAAAAGAAAATGAAAACTAAAGAAAACAAAGAAATTAAGAAGTTAATGAAGCATAAATACACTTACTAGATGTTTGGATGAAAGTATGGATGCAAGCTACAATGTGAAAAGTGTGAAATGAAACCCTAGGATCCTATTTATAGAGAGTGATGGGGACCACCACACTTACCTACCGCGGACCGCAAAAAATCAACCGCGGTCCGCGGTGATTCAATGGCACCATGCTCATAAGGTAGAAGGGCTTCGAGGACCACAAAAAGTCGACCACGGCCACGAAGTCCATTTCAAGAGCACTGTGTTTGCATTATATTGACTTTGCGGACCGCGAAAAGTCGACCGCGGTCGCGAAGTCAATTTCCAGTGAGCTTCTGATTCTGTACTCAGCCAAATTCCTGTGTCAAAATCATCCTACACATCCAAAACCAGTTAGTATAAAAGTGAAACCTATTTTACCAAGAAAAAAAAAGAAAATAAAAGTAAAGACACATGGGCTGCCTCCCAAGAAGCGCATGATTTAACGTCGCGACACGACACATTTTAGCGGGATCATTGGAGATGAAGAAGTGCCACCACGTGGCTGTCATCAACTTTTCCAAGATAGTGTTTTACCCGGTGACCATTCACTCTGAATACTTCACCACTTTTGTTCTTGAGATCAAGAGCCCCAAATGGAGTAACAAATACCACTTCAAAAGGGCCACTCCACTTAGACTTTAGCTTCCCGGGAAATAACCTCAACCGAGAATTGAACAATAAGACCAAGTCACCAATTTTGAACTCTTTTCCTCGAGCATATTTGTCATGTAGGTACTTCATTTTGTCCTTATACAAGGACGAACTGGAGTACGCATGGAATCTAAACTCATCCAACTCATTCAATTGCTCCACTCTAAGATTTGCAGCTACATCCCACTCCAAGTTCAACTTTTTCAAGGCCCACATAGCCTTGTGCTCCAATTCCACCGGAAGGTGGCATGATTTTCCAAAGACCAAGCGATATGGGGACATCCCAATTGGGGTCTTGTAGGCGGTCCGGTAAGCCCAAACATAATCATCTAATTTCTTAGCCCAGTCGGTCCTATTGGCATTGACCGTTTTGGATAATATGCTATTTATCTCCCTGTTAGACACTTCAACTTGGCCACTAGCCTGGGGGTGGTACGGGGTAGTGACTTTATGGTTGACCCCATACTTAGAAAGCAAGGAGTCAAAGGCTTTGTTGGAAAAATATGACCCCCCGTCACTGATGATGGCTCGTGGAANAAAACAAGGAGTGAAAGGCTGTTTTGCAAAATTGTGACCCCCCGTCACTGATTATGGCTCGTGGAGTGCCAAACCTAGTAAAGATATTTTTCTTGAGAAAGGCTATCACACTCCGCACCTCATTGTTTGGTAAGGTTATGGCCTCCACCCATTTTGACACATAATCAACCGCGACCAAGATGTACGTGTTCCCACATGAACTCACGAATGGCCCCATGAAGTCAATGCCCCAAACATCAAAGATATCTACCTCGAGAATTGAGTTTAAGGGCATCTCATCCTTTTTGGAAATTCCCCCGGCTCTTTGGCATTCATCACACCTCTTCACTAGGGTACTAGCATCCTTATACAAAGTGGGCCAAAAGAACCCACAACTAAGCACTTTAGAAGCAGTTCTCACCTCTCCGTGATGACCACCATACGGCGAGGAGTGGAAAGACTCAAGGATGGCTACTTGCTCTTCCTACGGTACACATCGCGGGATTACCCCATCGGTGCAAATATTCAATAAATAAGGCTCATCCCAATAGAAATCCAAGCTATCCCTTCAAAGTTTCTTCCTTTGGTTAGAAGAGAGCTCACAAGGGACAACTCCGGTGACTAGGAAATTAGCAATATCCGCAAACCATGGCATTTCTCTCATGGACATTGAAAGGAGTTGTTCATCCGAAAACTATCATTGATCTCAAGTTCGTCACAAGGACGTCCTTGCTCTTCCAACCGGGACAAATGATCAGCATCTTGATTCTCACTCCCTCTTCGGTCCACTATCTTTAGATCAAACTCTTGTAACAACAAAACCCATCTCATAAGTCTTGCCTTGGAATCCTTTTTGGTCATGAGGTACCGGAGTGCTGCATGGTCAGTGTCAACCATGACTTTGGCACCCATTAAATAAGCTCGAAATTTTTCCATGGAAAAGACTATAGCTAAAAGCTCCTTCTCTGTGACTGTGTAGTTCATTTGAGCAGAATTCATTGTCTTGCTGGCATAGTAAGCTCCTTCTATGGGGCAGAACCCACAACAACATCACTTGCATCACACAAAAGCTCAAATGGGGCATTCTAATCTGGTACCGTGATGATGGGAGTGGTAGTGAGCTTGTGTTTTAAGAGTTCAAAAGCTTGCATACACTGCTCATCAAAATTGAATTTGGCATCCTTCTCTAACAGCTTGCATAATGGATTCACCACCTTAGAGAAATCTTTGATAAACCGCCGGTAAAAACCGACATGGCCAAGAAAGCTCCGGACTCCTCTCACTGAAATAGGTGGTGGCAATTTTGAAATAACCTTGATCTTTGCCTTAGCAACCTCAACGCCATTCTTTGAAATCTTATGGCCCAAAATAATTCCTTCCTCCACCATAAAGTGGCATTTTCCCCAATTCAAGACCAAATTTGTTTCTTCACATCAAGCAAGGACTTTATCAAGATGACTCAAGCATTCATCAAAAGAATCCCCTACGACACTAAAGTCGTCCATAAATACTTCTAGAAAGTCGTCCACCATGTCGGTGAAGATTGCCATCATACATCTTTGGAAAGTAGTTGGGGCATTACAAAGCCCGAATAGCATTCGAGCAAAGGAAAAAGTGCCATATGGGCAAGTGAAGGTAGTCTTCTTTTGATCCTCCGGGGCTATCAAAATTTGATTATATCCAGAATACCCGTCAAGGAAGAAATAATAGGCTCGACCTGCAAGCCTATCCAACATCTGATCCAAGAATGGTAAAGGAAAATGGTCTTTGCGGGTAACTATGTTGAGCTTGCGGTAGTCCATGCACACCCGCCATCCGGTAACCGTTCTTGTAGGAATGAGCTCATTCTTATCATTTTTTATCACTGTCATTCCACCCTTTTTCGGAACGCATTGGACCGGAGAAGTCCAAGCACTATCCGAAATTGGATAGACCACACCCGCATCAAGCCATTTTATGATCTCCTTTTTCACCACATCTTGCATAGCTTCATTGAGTCTTCTTTGATGTTCAATAGAGGGTTTGGCTCCATCCTCCAATATAATCTTGTGCATGCAAAAGGTGGGGCTAATACCCCGAATATCAGCCAAGGTCCAACCAATTGCTTTCTTCCTCCTCCTTAGCACTTTTAAAGTTGAGTCAACCTGCAATTGGGTTAGGCAAGAGGAAAGAATAACTGGTAAAGTACAAGAGGGACCAAGGTATTCATACCTGAGGTGGGAAGGAAGTGGCTTCAACTCCATATTCGGAGGTTCTTCAATGGATGGATTTGTTGGTGGGGTCTTCCTGTTCTCCAAGTCCAATAACAATTTTCTGGGAACATAGGAATAAGACCCCATGCCTTGAAGGGCATGAGAGCTCTCAAGTACACCATCCACCACTGAGTCCTCGTGATTCAACAAGGCCAACTCCATAGTATCATCAACATGGATCATAACACTGGTATCATCAATAATAACCTCGGACACAAGGTCCATAAAAGAGCACGCTTCGGTGCTGTTGGATGCTTCATAGATTTGCACACGTGGAAGACCACTTTCTCATCACCAACTCTGAATGTAAGTTCCCCAGCTTCAACATCGACCAAGGCCTTCCCGGTGGCAAGGAAAGGCCTCCCCAAGATAATAGGAACCTCAAAATCAACCTCACAGTCGAGGATAACAAAATCTGCTGGCAATATGAACTTGTCCACTCTCACTAAGGCATCATCAATAATACCTAGGGGCCTCCTCATTGATCGGTCCTCCATTTGCAAACGCATAGAGGTCGCCCTAGGTTGTCCTATCCCTAAGGTCTTGAACACAGATTAGGCATCAAATTTATGCTTTCCCCAAGATCACATAGGGCTTTTGCAAAGTCTTCACTCCCAATTGTGCAAGGAATAGTGAAGGCACCTAGATCTTCAAGTTTTGGTGTCATGGAGTGAACAATATCACTCACTTGGTGAGTCATCTTAATGGTCTCACAATCCATGGATCATTTTTTTGTCACCAATTCCTTCATGAACTTAGCGTAGCCTGGCATTTTCTCCAAGGCCTCAACCAAAGGAAAATTTATGGTGAGACTCTTCATCATATCAAAGAACTTTTTAAACTGGGTCTCTTGCTTCTGTTTTTCCAATATGTGAGGATAGGGAGGAGGTGGACTAGGCAATGGTGCCTTTGGGACCACCAGCTCCGGCATGCCAATTATGTGTTCCCTAGACGGGTTCACATTTCTATCCAAATCCTCCCCATTGTCATGAATGTCAATTCTTACCTCACCTTCACTTGGCTCATCCAATGCTTGCTCCACATCAACTGGTAGCTCATCTTGGGGTACAACTTCATCATCATCAACAACTTTCTTTTTCCCTGAAGTACTTGCCTCCACACCTTTTCCACTCTGAGTGGTTACTGCCATAGCATGATCGGTGTTGTTGTTGTTTCCACCCTTGGGGTTCACCACCGTATCAGTTGGTAGTGCACCCTTCGGGCGTGTGTTTAAGGCTTGTGAAATCTGGCCCATTTGTACTTCAAGATTTCAGATTGAAGTAGTGTGAGAGGATATCTGGGCATCGGATTCTGCATTCCTCTCCATCATATATTTGAACATGTTTTCTATCCGAATCATTTCCGAGCTTGAAGAACTTTGCCCATGAGATTGATATGGAGGAGGGTTGCTTGGTTGTTGATACATCGGGGGCCTTTGAAAACCCGACCCTCGATTACCTTCACCTCCCCAATTGTTGTTGTTGTTCCTTCCATTCTATTTCCTTTCATTTTTGTTCCCCCATTGTCGGTCATTATTGTTGTTCCATTGACGATCATTGGTGTTGCTCCAATTTCTAGCATTGTTATTGTTCCAGTTTCTTGGCCTTTGGTTCCCCCAGTTTTGTGTATTACCTTTCCCTTGGTAGTTTTTTGCATACATAACATCCTCATCTTGGTAATTGTAACTTTCATCTTGTTTGTGACCACTTGGCCCTTGATCACCATGGTTTTGCCTAACATTGCCTCGAGGTCTCCTTTGGTTTCCTTGCATATGAACTCCTTCCATAGTATTTACTTGCTTAGGACCTTGCAAATGTTGGAGTTGGGCTTTAGCAAGTTGGTTCATGGTTGTTGTAAGCTCGGCAATTGATTGCCATTGTTCTTGGAGTTCCTTGTGGAGACTATTCACACCGGTTTCCCCTTGAGGCACATTTTCTATACTTTGCCAAGCCGAAGATTTGTCATCCATTTCATCAAGAATCTCACATGCCTCCGGGTATGTCAACTTCATAAAATTACCACCGGCCAATTGGTTGACCACACATTGATTTACCATATTGATTCCCTGATAGAATGTTTGTTGTATCATAGCCTCGGTCATGTCATTGTTAGGGAATTCCTTGACCATGGTTCTATAGTGTTCCCATATTTCATGTAGGGGCTCTTTTGGCTCCTGTTTGAATGTCAAAATCTCATCTCAAAGGGCTGCCATATGGCTTGGGGAGAAAATTTTTGCAATAAATTTATCCGCAAGCTCGTCCCAAGTGGATATAGAATGGTTTGGGAGATGCTCAAGCCAATCCAATGCTCTTCCCCTAAGTGAGAACGGGAACAACTGTAACCTTAATGCGTCCTCAAACACATTAGTTTGCTTACTCCACCAACATGTATCAACAAAGCCTTTGAGATGCTTATAGGCATTCTGATGGGCGGCTCCGGTGAAGTATCCTCTTTGCTCTAGGAGAGTGAGCATAACATTTTTGATTTGGAAGTTCCCCGCTCGAATCCTTGGTGGGACTATTGCACTAGCATACCCCTCATTTGGAAGGACACGAGGAACAGCTCTAGGGGCTGGAGGTGGGGGAGGGTCTGGAACATCATCCTGAATATTGGCCTGTCGGCCTCTTCTTAGTGGAGGAATTTGATTGATTTCATCTTCTTGATTGTCATAAACTTCCTTCCCGGGAATCACATTTCCTAGCGGATCAGCCATTGTACCTAAGTACACCAAACAAGGAAGTTAAAAATAGAAGGAAAGAAAAACACACTACGCTTCTAGTCAAACCGTTAAAGCTCCCCGGCAATGGAGCCAAAAAGTGACAACGCCTAACCCACACTACTATATAAGTATGAAGGCAAGAGTCGTGTAGCTTTTACCCGAATGGTCGGGATCGAATCCACAGGGAGCCTATAGATGGGAGTGAGTGTATAAGTGATCTAGAAGGGTCGAGTGTTTCTAATTGCACTTCTAAACATTGGTTGGTGTTGAACTATACTAAATGTATTCTATTGTTTGAAAGCTAAGTAATGACTAACTTATTTTTTGTTTTTGTTGTTGTTTTATAATATTGATAAAGGCACTAGGGTCGTGACTATTGCCTAGGTGGATACACAAAGGGATTCAATTCTAAGGTCGGGGAACTTGCTAGGGATATAGCTATAACCAAAGAACGAAGGTGCTCACTCTATACCTCTCGGTAGTTTGAGTGATTATACCCTAGTTGCCTCTCTCGGGTCCAGTTGGGTGCTCAATAATCAAGCAATATAGGCTTAGGTAGGGTGTTACTCTCTCGAGGTTTAACCCGTTAACTAGGGCTCAAGTAGGGTTTTACCATTTCTGGGTTTAACCCCTTTGATTGGAACTACCAATCTCTTGATAATGCCCTAATTTCCTATTAGGCTAATTTCTAGACTCAAATCTTCTTTCTCAAGAAAGACCCAAGTCATGGAAAGGTTAATTAGTGTTTGTAACCACTAATTATAGCAATAAAAACCTTAAAATAGCCTAAATAGCCAATACCCATTAATTTCCCAACCTTAATTTCAAAACCCCATTATATACCCACACTAGGGTTGAGCCACAAACCTAGCTAATGGGTCTAGCTACTCTTAATCAAAGATGAGAACAATGATAGAGAAGAAGAAGAACCCATTTAATTGATTCCTAACAATGATTGAAGTTTTCAATGTTAAAAATGCAAGAATAAAGCTAAAGAAATAAAAAACCTAAAATATTCACGAGCTCTCTACTCTGAAAAACAACTGATATGTTCCAGATCTGTAAATAAATTACAAAATAGTCTATTTATAGTCTGCCAAATTTTAGGACAAAAATACCCCTGAAGTACCAACTCAGACCGCGAAAATGTTAGGACCTCACTGGAACACCACCGCGGTCCGCAAAACTTCGACCGCGGTGGGAACTTGCAATTCTTGGGTCTCACTGAAACTCCACCGCGGTCCGCAAAATTTCGACCGCGGCCGCGGTGGGTGATGGCTTGAATTTATGACTCACTGGAAATGCACTGCGGTCCGCGAAAATACGACCGCGGACGCGGTGGCTGATGGCTTGAATTTATGACTCACTGGAAATGCACCGCGGTCTGCAAAAACACAACCGCGGCCGCGGTGGACTTGTTGTCTTGAGCAGCTTTGTTGGTTTTGCTCCTTGTGCCGGATTCCCTCCTATTTTGAGCAGATTTTAGACTGAATGCCTTCATTTTTGGTTCAATCTTGCAACAAGCACAACGTATAAGCTTTCGGGGCTATTTTGTGTGAAATTGTATCCAAAATTCACGTATAAGGGAACGAAAAACGAGGCAAAAAGCCAAGTTATCATGCTCGGCAACAAATCAATGCCAAAATAAATGGCTCTATCGGGCGGCATGCCCGGAAGATCAACTGGAAACACATCATGATAATCCCGTACCACTGGAACTGAATCAACAGAAGGGGTATCAACACTACCATCCCTCACATAAGCTAAATACGCGACACACCCCTTCTTAACCATACGCTGAGCTTTAAGGAAAGAGATAACTCTATTGGGAGTGTGATCTAAGGTACCACTCCACTCAACACGCGGAATACCTGGCATAGACAGCATCACGGTCTTGGCGTGACAATCAAGAATATAATAATGGGGCGACATCCAGTCCATGCCCAAGATAATATCAAAATCCACCATATTGAGTAACAATAAATTCGCACTGGTCTCAAAACCACGAATAGTAACCAAACACGACCGATAAATGCTGTCCACGATAAGAGAATCTCCCACAGGAGTAGAAACATAAACAGGAGAACCCAAAGAATCTCAGGCTATACCCAAGTGCGGAGCAAAATAAGAAGACACATAAGAATAAGTGGAGCCTGGATCGAATAGAACCAATGCATCTTTGTGACAAACCAGTATAATACCTGTAATGACAGAATCGGAGGCAACAACCTCAGTACGAGCAGGAATAGCATAATATCTAGTCTGGCCTCCCCCTCGAGGGCGACCTCTACCTCCCCGACCTCCGCCCCTAGCTGGCTGGGCAGATGGGGTAGCAGCTGGAGCTGTGATCGTGGCCTGAGAACTCTGCTGAGCACGTTGTGGTTGAAAAGTCTGTGAAGATGCACCCCTACCAAGTCTGGGGCAGTCCCAAACGATATGACGTGTATCGCCACACTCGAAATAAGATCTGGGAGGACGTGGTGGCTATGACTGGCTAGGCCAGGTCTGCTAGACTGACCTCTAAAAACACCTCGCGCAAGAGGCGCGCTAGAAACTGGAGGTACATAGTAAGGATCCTGAGGTTTGGGGGAGCTGGGGTACCGCTGGCTACTGGAAGAGCTGAATGAACGGGGCGGCCCATATAACCCTTACCATGTCGACCTGCTATTGGGGTACGGGCACCAGAGTAGTGGACCGACTATCGAGACCTCTTGGCCTCTCGCTCCCTAGCGAGCATACCCTCGATCCTCCTAGAAATGCTTACTACCTCCTGATAAGGAATGTACATCTCCAACTATCGAGCCATGCTAGATCTGATGGGTGGGATAAGACCCTCAATGAACCGGCGAACCCTCACGCGGACAGTAGCAACCAAAGCCGGTGCATGCGTAGCCAATCTGGTGTAACGGATAACATACTCTGAAACTGTCATAGCACCCTGGCGCAAATGCTCAAACTCTGCGCGTCATGCGTCCCTGAGGCTCTGAGGAACAAACTCCCTCAGGAACATATCTGAGAACTGGGTCTAGGTCAGTGAATCAGCCTCGTCTGGACTGTCTAACTCATATGTGCGCCACCAATCATAGGCGGCTCCACGAAGCTGGAAGGTAGTAAAGGAAACCCCACTAGATCCGGCTATGCCCATAGTGCGAAGAATACGGTGGCACTCCTCTAGAAACTCCAAGGAATCGTCTGATGCTAGCCTACTGAATACCGGAGGATCATACTTCTTGAACCTCTCAAGTCTCCGCTGCTCGTCCTCTAAAGCAGCTGACCCATTCTCGGGCTGAACTGGCACTACGGGCGGTGCATGAATGATCTCTGGGACCTTCTCCACATGCACTCGCTACTCAGGAGTGTGGGCGGCGGGAGTCTGTGCTCCTCCCCTGACCTGGGATGTGGCTGCAGCAAGGGGAAACAACCCTGCCTGAGCCAGAGTGGTGTACATAAACATGAACTGAGCTAACATCTCTTGAAGGGCTGGAGTATTAGTGGCAGTAGGCGTGTTAGGTGCCTGGACTTCGGCTGGATCTGCTAGTAGTACCTCGTCGGCAGGTCGCGCAGGTTCTTTCGATGCACCACGTGCGCGTCCTCGGCCTCTACCTCGGCCCTGGCCTCTGACGACTGCAGTAGGGAGCGCGGGTGCCTAAGCGTCCCGAGTAGCACGTGTCCTCACCATCTGTGAGAAAATAGAAGACAGAGGTTTAGAATTGATGTTAAAAAATATTGCACGACAAGGAAATCAATGAAGTAAAGATTTTTCCTAAATAGTTACATAGCCTCTCGTAGATAAGTACAGACATCTCCGTACCGATCAGCGAGACTCTAAGAAATTGTCATGTGTTCCGTGACTCCTATGAACCTAGGGCTCTGATACCAACTTGTCACGACCCCAGTTCGCCCTCCGTGAACATGTTGTGATGGCACCTAGTCCCTATAACTAGGTAAGCCTAACAATGCATAAAAACAACATGACTTGCGGAATAATTTATTAAACTGAACAACTAAAGAAAGACTGCATATAAATGCCGCTTGGCATAGACAACCCAATAATGCGGAAGCCTACAATATCACCCCAAAACCCGAAAATTCACGGGAAACACAGGCTAACAGAAACTTAATACACTGCTCTAATTCCAGAATGTCTAAACAACTGTAAGGAAGGAAAAGCTTTCCACTAAAGCTGAAATAAGATAGAGACTCCTGGTCTGCAGACGCGGCATATGTACCTCGAAGTCTCTGCTAGATCTCTCAACCTCGGAGATAGTGCCTGGGTGGAGGTACCTGGATCTGCACATGAAAAGCATGCGCAAAAGGGGCATGAGTACACCACATCGGTACTCAGTAAGTGCCAAGCCTAACCTCGGTCGGGTAGTGACGAGGAAGGTCAGGGCCCTACTGAGGTTAAACAATATAATAGGAATTTACAGTATGAAAACAGGCAGTAATAATGAGCACAGCAGTGAAATAAGACAGGTCAAACAAGGCAATAACAAAAAACACAAAGAACAGAGTAAACACAGAATATGTACAACTCAATAACAATGGTAACAATGAGGATCTCCCAGGATACCATCATGTAGTCCTTTTCTCAACTGTCCAGTGGATCTCCCGGGATACCGTCCCGTAGTTCATCATATGTGTGCAGGGGGGGATCTATCGGGAATCAAACCCGCAGTCCCAAAGTAAATATGTAGGGGGATCTATCGGGAATCTAACCCGCAGTCCCAAAGTAAATACGCAGGGGGATCTATCGGGAACCTAACCCGCAGTCCCAAAGTAAACAAACAAGGGAGGGGGGGGGGGAGCCGGAATTCCACATCCGTAGTCCCAATATAAATACGCAACCACAAAAAGAAGATATTCAGAAATAGAGTGCAAAAGTGCAAGGCAACAAGTAGTTCTAACCTAACATGTTTCACGTAGTACAATCAAAGCAACTTAAGCAATTAGGCAATGTAGGTCAACTGAGCATGCTTTTCTAAACTAACATAGGCTATAATTGCAAGTAGAATAAAGCAGGTAAGGAAGAAACTCACTCTAAATATTTAAAGTGAAACCGGATTTTCAACAATTAGCACAAGTACGCGCTCGTCACCTCACGTACAAGGCATTCAATTACCAAATATCACATCCTAAGGGGAAAGGTCCCCCACACAAGGTTAGACAAGCCACTTATCTCGAACCGGCTCAAAATCAACTCGAAACCACACTTTTTCCACAAGTATCCGACTCCAAATGGCCAAAATCTATACAATTCAATTACATATCATAAATAACATCTCAAGCAACTGATTCTACTATTTAATTCAAAGTTAAGGCGCGAAATTAGGTAAAATGACCAAAATGCCCCTCAGGACAACATCTCGGAATCGGATAAATTTTACATTTTCCGAACCCTCGTACTCTCACGAGTCTAACCATATAAAAATCTCTCAAATCGGAGGCCAATCACCCACTCAAACCCCATAGTTTGGTCTATGAAGTTTTACCTATTTCCCATTCAAAAATCCGAAATTAGAAGAGGAATTCGTGATTAGATTAGCGGGTTAAAAGAAAATAGGAGTTTAGAATCATTACCCAATCGTTGCCTCTGAAAAACCCTCGAAATATCTCTCAAATCCGAGCTTTCAAGTTTGAGTTTTGGTAAAAATGGCTAACCCTCGGATTTTGAGATGTTTATAACTGCCCAGGCATTTACTGCATCGCGAACACGGAGGAAGGCACGCGTTCGCGAAGAAGAAAAATAAACGCTGCCAAGATTGCTCTTCGCGATCGCGAGGAGCAGTACGCGAACGTGAAGGCCTGAGCTGACAAGGCTATGCGAACGCGACACGGGGAATGCAAACACGAATAAAATAGGCTCAGCCCTCAGGGCCAAATAGAGATATGCGAACGTGATGTTACCCGCGAACGCGATGGAGGAAAAGGTGAAGCTTCGCGAACGCGGAGGGACCGGACGCAAATGCGATGAAGAAAACTGGTCCTCCTCCAAAATTACTCTACACGAACGCATGGGGGACGACGCAAATGCAAAGAAGAAAAGTTCCCAAGTGGTCAAATAAGCCTTCGCGAACGCGATAGAGGCACACTAGAAGCAGCAACAACAGTTCAAAAATAGGAGGAAATGGCCCGTTGAGCATCCGAAACACACCCAAGGCCCCCGAGACCTCAACCAAACCTACGGACATATCCCATAACATCAATCAAACTTGTACCAATACTTAAAGCACCTAAAACAACGTCGGAATCTCGAATTAATCGATGATTTAATCCTAGGAACTTCAAATTCTCTCAAAACACGCTTTCGATCAAAACCTAACCAAAACACGTCCGAATGACCTAAAATTTTGCACACACATCCCAAATGACATGATGGAACTACTGCAACTTCCGAAATTCCATTCCGACCCTCGGATCAAAATCTCACTATCGGACCGGAACTTGAAAAATTCAAACTTCGGCATTTCAAGCCTAAATGAGCTACGGATTTCCAAAATGCATTCCGAACACGCTCCCAACCCCGAAATTACCTAACAGATCTAACGAAACCATAAGATTTATATTCTGAGTCCGTGTTCACACTGTTCCGACTACGGACAACTTTTCAACACTTAAGCTCTCATTTAGGGACTAAGTGTCCCAAAACTCTCTGAAACTCGAAACCGAATGTCCCGACAATTCAATTTAGCAGAAATATACTTGGGGAAAACAGTTAATAGGGGATCAAGGTGTTAATTCTTAAGACGACCGGCCAGGTCGTCACAACCAATAAGATTGAAATTGTCACCTGAGGGATAGTATAGCACCAGGTCCTGTGTTCCTTTGAGATAGCATAGGATCCTCTTAGCAGCTTTCAAATGCGAATCCTTAGGATTGGATTGAAACTTGCACACAATACCACACTGAATACAATGTCTGGCCTGCGTGTTGTGAGGTAAAGAAGAGAGCCAATGATCCCCCTGTACATAGTTTGATTTACAGGAGAGCCAGAATCATCCATGTCAAGTTTGATAGCCACTGCAATGGGTGTGTCAATCACTTTGGAGTCTTCCATATCAAACCTCTTGAGCAGTTCCTTGATATATTTCTGCTGACTGATGCATGTGCCCTTAGTATATTGCTTCACTTGAAGACCCAGGAAGAAGTTCAGTTCCCCCATCATGCTCATTTCAAACTCACTTCCCATGAGCATTGCAAATTCCTTACACAGTGAATCTGCTGTAGCCCAAAAAATAATGTCATCAACATACACCTGGACTATAAGAAGGTTCCTTCCTCGTTTCTTTAGAAATATGGTGTTGTCAATCTTGCCTCGAGTGAATCCATTGTCTAGTAGGAATTTGGACAACCTTTCATACCAAGCTCGGGGAGCTTGCTTCAAGCCATACAGGGCTTTGTCCAGCTTGAAGACATGCTCTGGATGAACATGACTTTCAAACCCAGGGGGTTGCTTGACATACACTTCTTCCTTGAGGTATCCATTCAGGAATGTACTTTTCACATCCATTTGAAATAATGTGAATTCCATATGAGATGCAAAAGCAATGATAATTCTAATGGCTTCCATACGAGCAACAGGAGCAAAAGTTTCATCATAATCAATCCCTTCCTCTTGGTTGTATCCTTGAAGCACAAGCCTAGCTTTATTTCTAGTAGTTTTCCCATTCTCATCCAGTTTGTTCCTGAACGCCCACCTGGTTCCTATGATGGTTTTGTCTGATAGTCAAGGTACCAAATGCCATACTTTGTTTCTTTCAAACTGATGAAGCTCTTCTTGCATAGCAATGATCCAATCTGCATCTTTCAGGGCTTCCTTGATATTTTTGGGTTCTAGTTGGGATAGAAAGGCTGAGAAGACTAGAGAATTTCTGGTTTTGGATCTAGTTTGAATTCCGGAATCAAGCGGAGTGATTATGTTATCAAGAGGATGGGAGCCCTTATGTTTCCAATTTTAAATTTTAAATTTATTTGAGGAGGAACTCGGCAGATTGAAAGGGTTTCCTTGAGTCTCTTGTTCTGCTATCTGAGGAGTACCTTCCACAGCATCTCCAACTCTTTCTTCAGTTTCTGTGGGAGAGACTGGGGTACCAGGTTCCTTCTGTGTTCCTGAGGAAGAAGTTACGTTGCCTTCAATCATCTCCTTGGCTTGACTCATCATATCTGCCTTACCATTTGATACATCATAGATTTCTCCAGGAACCAGAAGTGGTTCATTGTCTTGATCATCACCATTGTTGTCCCTGTGTGAGGAGGGAGTTTCATTAAAGAGCACATGAACACTCTCTTCTACACATTGGGTTCTTTTGTTGTACACTTTGTATGCGTTGCTTTGAGAAGAATATCCCAAAAATATTCCTTCATCACTCTTTGCATCAAACTTTCCAAGCTGATCCTTTCCATTGTTTAGAACATAGAATTCGCAACCAAAGGATCTTAAATGCGTTATCTTAGGCTTTCTTCCATTAAGCAATTCATAGGGGGTTTTGTTTAGGAAGGACCTGATCATGCACCTGTTCACCAAGTAGCAGGCTGTATTGATTGTTTCGGCCCAGAAATTCTTAGCAATTCCACTGTCAATGAGCATTGTTCGAGCCATATCCTCCAGGGTTCTGTCCTTCCTCTCCACTACTCCATTTTGCTGAGGAGTTCTTGGTGCTGAGAAGTTATGTGTGATTCCATTCTCAGTGCAAAACTCATCAAATTTTGCATTATCAAATTCAGTTCCATGGTCGGATATGATGCAAGCTACCTTTAGATTCATCTTCACTTGGATTTTCTTTACAAAGGCCAAAAACACTTCAAATGTCTCATCTTTTTCTCTAAGAAATAACGTCCAAGTGAATCTTGAGTAGTCATCCACAATCACAAATATGTACTTCTTTCCACCCCTGCTTAGAATTCTCATCGGTCCACACAAATCCATGTGGAGAAGTTCAAGAGGTTTGGATGTGCTAACATCGTTTTTTGGCTTAAAGGATGATTTCACATGTTTTCCCTTAGCACACGCATCACAAACCTTGTGCTCCTTGAACTTGGAATTTGGCAGACCGCGGACCAGGTCCTTCTTTATCAGTTTGTTCAGGAGAGAAAACTAGCATGACCCAACCTTCTATGGCAAAGCTCCGCATCGTCATCGACAGCCTTCAAGCAGTTCACTTCACCAGCTTCCAATGATTCGAAATTAGCAACATAGATGTTCTTGTACCTCTTGGCTATCAATACTACTTCCCCAGTTACTAGACTAGTAACTGTGCACACTTTGGACAAGAACTCCACTTTGTTTCCTTTATCACAGATTTGAGAGACACTCAATAGGCTATATTTCAAGCCATCCACATAATATACATTTTCTATTGAGTGCTCCAGAGATCTTTCAACTCTTCCAACACCAAGGATGTATCCCTTCTTTCCATTTCCAAAGGATACATCCCCTCCTTGCAAGGCTTTCAATGAGAGAAAATCCATGGTATTTCCAGTCATATGTTTTGAGCATCAGCTGTCCATGATCCATTGTAGCCCAGTTCCCCTCACTGATCCCTACACAATTAAATCAATGGTTAGATTTAGGAACCCAAACAAGTTTGGGTCCCTTGTAGTTAGGAAAGGGATGAATAAGAACTCTTCTAGTCCATGCCGGCAGGAATTGATATTTCTTGCTAGGACCTGGTCCTTGCTTAGTATTTCTCCTTCCAGCAAATATCTTATTTTTCTGGACTGATTGATCCCTGGCTGGGAAACTTTCCTTGAAGTGCCTGTTGTTCCCACAGTGGGTACAAAGCCAATTGTCTGGGACTGTAACATATTTGTTGTGAGGGTTGTAGGGAGTTTTCTCCTTTTGAAACTCGATTCCCTGCTTGTTTCTAGAGTTGTTAAAGTACATAGTAGTGACAGCGTCTGTGGACCAGGTCCAATTCAAAGATTTCTTTAGATCAGATTTTAATTTGCTCACTTCTGCTTGCAACTCCTTGTTTTTCTAAACCTCACTGCACAGACTAGTCTTGACCTCATTCAGTTCTTTTTCAAGCTTGACATATTTTTCACTAGCTATTTCCTTTCCTTTATCTACACTTGATGAACCAGGTTTTAGTCTTAGTGCCTGAATAGTTTCTTCTAAGTCTGTGATTACTACTAGAAGATCATTTCTTTCTTACTCAACAATATCTATTCTCATATTCAAACACATCTTTTCACTGATTAGATTCTCCACTGTTTCTTTCAAATATTCCACTACTACAATTAAGTCGTCTCTCTCATTTTCTGACTCTCTGATTTTTTTCTCTATCTCTTCCTTTTTATTTTCAAGATCTTCTATGGTATCCTTAAAATCCACAACCACCACCATTAGGTCATCTCTTTCATTCTCAACACAGTTGATTTTGCACATTAGAGTCTCATTCTCTTTTTCAAGGTTTCCTACAGTTTCTTTCAAGCCAACCACACACACAACTAGGTCATCTCTGGTTTGTTCTACTTCTTCTAGTTCTAGGGTCAATGAATCTGTATCTTCAACTAAGCTATAATAGGTATCAATGAGAACATTTGATAATGACATTAATTTTTTAGGAGAATATGATTTCAGATTTCTCTGAACATCCCTGAAGTTTACCTCATCTGTGTCATCTTCTTCTTCTTCTTCATCAGATTGAGCCATAAGAGCAAACAACGAATCATACTCCTTAGCCTTGTTCTCAACTGCCATTATGGAGCTGTGTTCTACTTCAGGTTCCTCTTCTGATTCACTAGATGAATCTCCCCAAGCAGCAAGATCCTGCTTTACAACATTATCAGCCGCGTGTTTTCTGCTAAATCTTTTATCAGCGACCGGGTTCCTCTTTGCAGCTTTGTCAGTGTTGTATTTGTAGTTGTCCTGTTTCAGGAGTGAGCAGTCTTTTATGAAATGTCCGGGCTTACCACAATTATGACATTGGTCATAGTTTTAGGCTTGCTTGATCTGCCTCTACTTGGTATTCCCCCATTCCTTTGAACCATCTTTTGGAATCTTTGGTGAGATAATCCATGTCGTTGTCCTCTTCACTTAACTCATGCTTTTCAACTTGGAGAACCAGGTTCCTCTCCTTTTTGGGCTCCCTTCTCTCACTATCCTTTTTTCTCTTCATCTCATATGTTCTCAAGTTTCCTATTAACTCGTACATTGCTAAGACCTGAAGATCCTTTGCTTCAGTTATGACATTGACCTTGCTTCCCAGGAACCAGGCAGAACACTTAAGATTTTTTGCACTAGCTTGTTCCTAGGAATGACTTCTCCTAGAGAGTAAAGCTCATTGATAATGGAAGTGAACCTAGTGTGCATATCCTGTATAGATTCATCTTCCTTCATCTTGAACAACTCGTACTCAGTGGTTATCATATCAATCTTGGACTGCTTCACTTGTGTTGTTCCTTCATGGGCAGTCTGCAAAGCATCCCAGATCTCTTTGGCTGATTGGCAAGCAGAGATCCTATTGTATTCGTCAAGTCCGATTCCACACACAAGAATTTTCTTTGCACGGAAATTATTTTCCACAACTTTCCTATCAATATCGTTGTAGTCTCTCCTGGTTTTTGGCACCATTAAACCAGTTTCTCCAACTTTGTGCATCGGAACATGAGGACCATCGCAAATTATATATCATAACTCAGAATCCTCAGCCATGATGAAGTCGTGCATACGTGTCTTTCACCATCCATAGTACTGGCCATTGAACCTGGGAGGTCGATATGTGGATTGTCCTTCCTCGAAGTTTGGTGGAGCAGCCATTACAGATCATTTCTAGGTGTTAACCGTTTAGAAAGAACCCACTCTGATACCAATTGAAGGTTTGTGAGTCCACCAACCAGTAGAGTTACCAGGTCCTCTATGAGTTTCCACAAAGATATACTCTAAGAATACAAGTAAAGTGACACAGGATTTTTATGTGGAAAAAATCCCTCTTAAGGGGACCAAAAACCACGACCTACTCTTGTAGGTTTTCAACTTCACTAACTTGTAATCTTCACTATTACAAGCTACTTTATAAAGCACTCTTACAAAGAGTTCAACTTACTAACTTGCACTCACTTTACAAGCCATTTTGTAACTCTCTAGTTATAAAGACTTTGACTTATGACTAACCCTAGTCACACAAAAGCACGGATGGAATAAAGGTTTTAGAGTTCCTATTACAAGGCTTCTAATAAAGCAAGATAGGATGCAATAGAAAATAAAACACAAGATTACAACTCAACTAATGGACGCCTAAGACACACAGTGAAACTGGTCCTCTTTAGTGGAGTTGTCTTCTTGTTCTTGACACACTTGAGCCTTCAATGCTAGGCAGATCTTCAATGCTTTGAAGAATGTTAGTAAATGCTCAAGTGAATGTGTTGATTGTCTTCACACAAGATGTTAAAGACCTTACCACATTCCAAGAAGGATGTTCTCACAATAAATGGGAAGTGACTGATGCACTGTAGCGTGTACAGTTGCAGGCAGTCACTTTTCTGTCACAACTTTTTACAGCTGTAAAGTTGACCCTGTACTTCCGTCTGTGAGTCTGTCAAGGGATCAGGTCCTCCAACTGGTCCCTTATTGATTAAAGGTACACAGTCCGGAATTCCTTGAGTTGGAGCTAACTGTTTGTGCTGTTTACACATCAGGTCCTTTCTCTGGTTCGTCACGTAAAAGTTTGTTAGATCATTAAAATATAATATAACCCTTCACTTAGTCTTAGTCTATCAACTATCAGCCAAATTATATTCGTCCCTTTTAATCGACAACCTTTTTTTGATCCATGCTAATTGTTGCTCATAATGCCTTAAGACTGATCATAGGCTGCAATATAATAAATACAGATAAGTATTACCTGATCTTTACTGTATAATTTGTTAACAGTTCTTTCTATTGGAAGATACATAACGGCACGCAGTAATAGAAAGGGATGCATCAAAAAGCTAAAAGCAGAAATTCACGTTGCAGTGATGTGACTAAATTATTATTAAACAAAAGCAAATTATTATCGTCTACTTGCTAATTGCGAAGAGTACGAAAAACTGAAGGACTTTGTACAATCCACTCCGATGTTGTTGGAATTTTATGCAGAGAAGGAAAAGGAGGAACAAAAGTATAATTATAAGCGAGATTAATTAGAAGCCGACTTTAATCTTCATTTGGATCAAGCCAATCGAATTCCTTAGAGCCCGTTTGGATTGACTTATTTTAAGTGCTTTTAAGCTAGTGTTTGGATGAAGTAAAAGAGTGCTTTTAAGCACTTGTTTTAAGCTAAAATATAATTCCTAACTTATGACTTAAAAGTTATTTTGGCTTAAAAGTCACTTAAAACAAGCCCATCCAAACGGGTTCTTAATCTTTATCTATTTGAGTATAAAAATTACTTAGTTTTGAGTATTGGAAGAAATTATTCATCAGAAAAATCATTTTTCCCAGGACAGAATTAAAGGAAAAAGAAAAGGAATAAAAGAAGTAATTCGAAGATGATCGCATGCATAAAGTAAAGATGAGAGTAAAAATTATTAGAGAACTGGTATAGTAAAAAAAGACATGTGAAGATAAAACAAAAAACTTATTTAATGTTTTGTCCTATTTATTTTTTGGGGAAAGAAAACAAATACATCCATGAACAAATTAAGCTCCGATTTCATTACCCCTCCCCTTTGATTCTACCAATACAGATTGATCATTTTAAGCCTTGTATGGAGCTGGCATGGGCATGCCCTTGACAATACCACAGAGAGGATGGTTGTCTGGGATGTTGTATTCATCTCTCAATGATTGGCTTGGAGAAAGAACACTGACATACAATTGCTCACCCAAGTAAGCTTTCTCCCACATCTCTGACCTCAAATTCCACATACCTGCATTGTCAAATGTCAACATTATTGCTGCCCATGAGTTTGGATAAACCTGGATGTTGTTCCTGCTTAAACCATCCACCAAGTTGTAGTTCTTTCTCTTCTCAGGACTCCACCTCCCTGGCTCGACAGCTACGGCGAAGAAGGAGTATCCGTCCAAGTGATAGGTGCGGATAGTCTTCTCGTGGTTCTCGAAGATGATTTCCACGAAGTTACGGTAGGTGGCGTTCTTCACATTTGCGGCGATAGTCAGCTTGGTTGGGTCGGCAGGGGCTTCATCAGCCATGAGATCATACTTGAAGGCCTTATCGGTAGCTCCAAAATACTCAACAAGCTTCAATGGAGTCTCGCCATCAGTGTGGGAGATACCATTCAAGCCATATCTAAGCTTACCACCTACTTGGCTCTGGGAGTTAAAGATCTTGATCGTGCGGGTGATGTTGATCTGTCCATAATGGTAGGATCCTTGTGGGTTGGGTCGGGCAGCACTAGCGGTGAGGTTCCATCTGAAGGAGCGGAACTGGTTCATGGACCAAGCAATGCCTTCGGTGTTCTCTGGTGGGGGTGTTGGGAGGTCAGGAGAAGCTGGACCCTTGCCGTTGGCGTATCGGATGATAGCCACGGAGGAGATGGCTTGCTTCAAGAACCTGCTTGAAACAACCAAGTAATAGTCCTTGGGATCTTGATCAGCAGTGACCAATACTGAGAGGCATTGACCAACATGGAGGTCCAAGGAATCGTAGATGTTTTGTACTGTGTGAGATCCCTCTAGCTCGACTAATTTCATTGGGTGACCTTGGAATCTGATGTTAACAGATGACCTCATACCAAGGTTGCAGAATCTGTACCTATAGGTCTTGCCAGCCTCCATGGTAAAGAGTGGCTCCTTTGCCTCACCAACCTTGGCAGACTTACCATTAATGATAATGCCATCAGGCCTGCCAACGGTTCGTCCACCGTCCAAGATCTTTTTCAAGGTCTTGTGACCCTTGTTGTACCAATCCCCGACGAATACATTGTATTCGTCAGCAGGATTGTCAAAGGGAACTGGGATGAGAGCACGGCTGTGGACGTTGATGGCACCATAACCACCCGCTGCACGGTGCAAGGCTGTGGTTGGGAAGTAGTAGTAGCTACCAATCTGGTCCTTGACCTGGAAACGGTAGGTGAAATTTTGACCGGGCATGATTGGACACATGGTTCCCAAGGTACCATCTTGCCATGAGTTCTTCCTATGTTGGACGCCGTTCCATGTAAAAAGGAATGGCTCGTCCAAATTGTTGAAGACGTTCACAACAATGTTGTTGTTAGAGGTACAATTAATTCTAGGCCCGGGGAACTGACCATTGATGAGAATACCTTGTTGTGGTACACCCAATGGAGCAATAGTTCCATAGGTGACATTCCAGTTAAAGTAGAGGTAAGGATCCTCAGCTATCACCCCTACAGAGAGGCAAAGTAGCAAAGCCACAAATGTCAATTTACCACTTCCCATGACGTTGTTTTTTTCTTTTAATTCTACAATCCCCAAACACAGAAACTCTTTTTGAAATTTGTTTTTTTTGATGATTTTTTTTCTTTTTTGGGAGTTTTATTTTTTTTTGACTCTCACAAGAAGAAGAGGAGACACTTCTTCTTCTTATTTCTTCTTCCTGCTAGAGCTTGCATTATTTACCATCTCCATGAAGGCTTTTTATAGTAAGGGAAATCCCTCTGAGAACCGTAGGTTAGTTACCGAAATGATCTCTTTGTCTCTCATTTGATTGTTGGCTCATTCTTTCTTTCCATATGATTCGCTCTATTCTTTGTTGGATCTCCTTACATTTCTCGTCTACCTATAGCTAACCCTTCCGATTCTGCAGCATCACCAGTCTTAATTATAATAATAATAATAATAATAATAATAATTACTATTATTATTATTATTATTAATTTTTTTTTTCTTAAGGCTAGTTTTTATTTTTAGTTGGTGGAAAACAACGAAGTGCATAGTGTATGTAGAGTTTTATATATTAACCACAAGAATTTAATGTTTTGGTTTTATGTAAGAACTTTGCTAAATAAATGGACCGTTGGTTTCATTTCATTTTTTTTTTCTTACTGAAGCAAGGATCAAAGACATCTATTTTAAGGTTAACATATTTGAATTGAAATATACTATCTCCGGTTCAGTGGCGGACCCAGAATTTTATACAAGCGAGTTCAATCTTAGAAGTATATAACTTTAATCGTAAAATAGTAGTTGTCAAGCGGGTTCAAATAAATATTTATACAAAATTTACACAGCTTTAATCCTAAGTTATACATATACACAGTATTATTTTTTGGTCAAGCGGGTTCAGTTGAACCCGCTGGCCACCACTTGGGTTCGCCACTGCTCCGGTCCATAATGGGTGATTTTTTGACCTTTTTTTTGTGGTAAAAAGTAAGTGATTTTTCCATATTTCAAGAATGAATTAATTATTTTTTTCTGTATTGCCTTTGAAGTAATAATGTTGGAGTATGTGTTAGGAGTGTTTATGTGAAGATAATAATGGTTAATATGGTCAATTTCAATGCTAATTAATGTTTGAAGGCGAATTTTTTAATATGTGAAGACACACAAAAAATTATTTATTTTGGATCGGACGAAGTAACTTGATATAGTAGATGCTCCTCTGATATACCAGCTCATGCACCCGCACAAGCATTCTTCTCTTATGAAATGGTTCTGAGAATATATATATATTTTTGTTCTTTTTCTTTTTTTAGCTTATTAGGCTTTACCAAACTTTTAGGGGTCATTTGTTAGGAGGTTTAAGAATACCGTTGAATAAGGTATATTACTAATGTTAAGATTAGTTATGTTGAGATTATTTTTTATTTACTTTGTTTGTTTTGGTGTATTAATCATTGCATAATATCTTAAAAAATTAGTTATCTTTAAAAATACATTTCACATTCTTTAACTTTGTTCACTATTTTTATTGCAACAATTTGATTACTCTCCAGAATCTTTACTCTCTCTAAAGCCAAATTTTTTTTATAGGAGAGCAAACTAAAAGAGAAAACTAATCGAAATATTAAAGTTAAAAGATGAGGAAAATTTAATTTCTATGATATATAATACAAAATATTAATTACTTAAAAAATAGATAGATTTTTAACAAATAAAAAAAAGTTCGGTTTATATTTTGAACGAAAAATCAAATATATTATTAAATATGATTTTTTTATTATTATAGAAGAATGCTAAAAGGAAAAAATTAATTAAAATATCACAATATAAAATATAGAAAATGTGGCGGAAAGTATTTATTATAAGTTTTGAGGGATATAAGGGAAAATTATGACTTTAATTAAGTTTATGCATCTATTAGCAACCTTGGTATTACTAATACCGTGATTTGTTATATATTAGCTATACATATGATAATACCAAATAATACTACCTATTTACAGAACAACTTCAATATCCAATAATGTTTTCCCTTAAATAAAGCTTCTAAACACTCGAATCTAGCCAAATACAGTCAATTCTCTCTATAACAACCTTGTTTGTTCCGAATATTTTTGGATGTTATTGCAAAGTGCTGTATATAGAACATGTATTATAACATAACATGAAAATTGGTTCCGGAAAAGCTTGGCTTTTATAGTAGTGTTGTTATATATGCATGTTGTTATAGAGAGGTCTGACTTGTTCAAATAAGTCAAAATAAGCTTTTAAAAAATCCTGGTATTAAAAAGGTTCAATCTTACCTTTTAGAAAAGTCAAAGCTTTTTTTATCCAAGCCCATATGGCCAAAATACGAAATTAAGACCAAATCCCGATTACCCATTCTTATCCGAGTCCAAATATGTGATTAGTTTCAAGATCCGACCTCAAATTAAGGTCTAAATCTCTAAAATTTAATCTCTTAAATTTCTACCTAAAACTCTATTTTTCTACCCTTAAAATTCCTAGATTTAGGGTGAAAATTTTTGAAATAAATCAAAACTAAGTTAAAATTACTAACCTTAGAAGTTAGGACGAAAAACTAATAAAAAATCACCTAAAATCAAAGTCTATGTCTAATGGAGCAAAGCTAAAGCTCGAAGCCCTACCCCTTTTCCTAGCCTCTCCATTGGTACCGAATGATTATCCATTAAGCGGAAATATAACAGGTGTGAAACTGACCTCGTAGAATCAACATTACAGGCGCAAAACAACTGGCTCGCAGATGCGAGCCTACACCGATTTAGATGTCGCAGAAGCGATCAACACTTTGTAGAAGAAGACATCGCATGTGCTCCTTAGGCACTATAGATGCGGAAGCCGCTGAACATTCCTCCTTCGTATTTGCACTAGATAACTTGCAGATATGGCCATTACAGGTGTGATACAACACATGCAGGTGCAATGCAGCGCGAGGACCAGCCTCACCTCTTCGCAGATGCGAGCCAGTACCTCACAGATGCGGCCTCCCACCTGCGCACCTAGAACTGCAGGTGCAAAAGTGAGCCTGGGCTCCCTTCCTTACAAATGCAGACCAACTCAAGCTGGGGAGAGCTCGCACTTGCACACTTGATCTCACAGGTGAAATATCAGCAGCCCAACAATAGTGAAATGCATGAAATTGGTCCTAAATCAATCCAAAACTCGCCGAGCCTCCCAGGTCCCAGTCCAAATATTCCAACAAATATATAAACCTAACACGAACTCACTTGTAAGCTTAAAACATCAAAATCAAGAATCAAGCATCAAAACTCAAGTATTTCAAATGTTCTTAAATCCAATTTTTCAACTTTTAACTACAAGCATTGAAACGACCTCGGTCCACCCAGTACCCACATCAAATATGCGTACAAGTCCAAAATTATTATATGAACCTAAAATACCGATCTAAGGTCGTCCAC
Source organism: Nicotiana knightiana (assembly GCA_005239525.1). Taxonomy (NCBI): domain Eukaryota; kingdom Viridiplantae; phylum Streptophyta; class Magnoliopsida; order Solanales; family Solanaceae; genus Nicotiana; species Nicotiana knightiana. Next base: position 171,475 of record ML387654.1, on the reverse strand, counting down.
CAAGAATGTTGACCGTGGTCAACTCCAACAACATGAAAACTCTAGAATCGATATTTTCTTTACCAAAACACATCTGAAATAAATACGAACCAGGCACACAAGTCATAAATCATCAAACGAATCTATTCAAGGTCTAAATCATGAAACATAGAGATATAAATCAAAACGACTTATCGGATCGTTTATCTCCCCCGATCCAATCAAAACAGGATACAAGTAAGGAGATATCTTGATCAATAAGAATCCTCTTTTCTTTTTCTTTAAATTTGATTTCCTTATTCATTGATGTTATTATTTTTTGCTGTTTATATTTTAGAAAGTGAATCAAATCCATTGCTAGTGCCCTAAAAATATAAATTTAATTGATTTAGCCTTTAGTTTTAGGTGAAACACATATTTTACTTTAATCTATACTTTATGTCATATTAAATATTGCTCTTATTTTATGTACAAATGAAAAATTCTAATAATATTGCAACTCTTACTTGACGTTTTGAAAAATAAAGTATCGAAAATTGACTGAACCTAAGAGAAATCAAAATAAATGGCATAGTTTCAAAGTTTTAATTTTGTTATATTAATAGGTAACAGAAAAATTAATATGACAGATATTTGTGAAAATAATCGTCGAACCACCATTGACAACCCTAACTACAACAATGACCATACCCAAAGCCACTTCTCCTCAGTTACAATGTCTAATAAAGTTGGCATGATATTGTTTGTGACAGTTTGACGAGCGAAGAACACAACACGAAATTAATGCTCGCTAGCCAAAGATAGTATAGTTTAGTTATCGTCTCCACAGGGATTTGATGTTCGAATAATTTCAGTTACTTGCTAACCATGATGATTAACACTTTGATTAGAGTGTTATCAACTATAATTAACTACTAAAAGCAAAGAAAATATCAATTTTATCATGGAGACAAGAACCGAGCAACACAAAAATATTAGTGGAAGAAATAAGGTTAATTGACTAGACACGTGCACGACAATTAACTCTAGATCCAATTCTTGAATTAGTTCACTCTATAATACTGTCGACTCTCACGAATTCACCAAATAATTAGATCACACTTGAAGTTAAGGTTCCTCTTTTGATTAAACTTTATTTCCCAATTGAAGCACTATGAATACTTGCTATGAACATAATGACGGTTTTAGTCTAAAGGACAAATTCTTACAAATATTTTTCTATTTTCTAGTTTGATTAATAATTCACGAGGTTGTTTTGATTACCTAGATGAATCACGAATTTAAACTAGAGCATGAGATGTAAATAAATTCAATATCAAACTCCTCCTTTGATTAAGTAAATAATGAATAACTTCACAATACAATTTAAAACTCCATCAAATAAGTCAAGATTTTTTTAAGAATCGAATCCCTAATCAAATCGTCAATATACCATTTCTGTAACGACCCGACCAGTCGTTTTAAGCTCTAACGTGTCTCTCGGCTGTTTGAGGCGTTGGATAGCTTCACTTCATGTTTATGACTTGTATGCGTAGTCAAAATTGAATTTCGGAAAGTTCAGAGTTGATTCAGATGGAAAATTATAATTTCGGAAGCTTTAAGTTTGAAGAATTGACTAAGGTTTGACTTTTCAGTAAACGATATTGAAATAGGTATTTGAAGGTTACAATAGGTTAATATGATGATTTAGAACTTTGGCGTATGTTCGAGTTGAGTATCGGGTCGCCGGAGAGCATTTCGGCTCTTATTGTGGAAAGTTGGCATTTTGAATGTTTTAGAATTTCCTAAGGTTGGTTTGAAGTGGATTTTGATGTTATCGATGTCCGTTTGGGGTTCCGAGACTTGGAATAGGTCTGTATCATGATTTGTGCACAAATTTTGGCTCAGTATGGAATATTTTGATATGATTCAGACTCGTTTGTTGAAGGTTGGAAGTTTGAAAAATGAAAGAAAGGTTTCGATCGTCTATTCGTAGTTTTGATGTTGTGTGGTATGATTTGAGGCCTCGAGAAGGTTTGTATCATATTTTGGGAATTGGTGGTGTTATTGTACGGGGTCCCGGGGGTCTAGGGTGTATTTCGGGATGGTTTCGGGTAATTTTCCCATGTTTTGCTGCTGCTAATGCTAGTTCTGGTGTCGTTCATCGCGAACGTGTGGTGGTTACCGCATTCGTGGAAGGATTTTTGGGGCAGTTAGAAATTGCTCATCGCGAACGCGAGACAAAGGTTGCGAACGCGGAGAAGATCCTGAGGAACATACGCTAATGCGACAGGGAGTAGCGAACGCGGAGAATGATGAGAGCTGGGCTGGAGCCTTTAGCCTTCGCGAACGCGACGCTTCCTACGTGAACACGAAGGGCAGGGGTCAGTTGAATTCACAAACGCGACATGGAGGTTGAAATCGTGTAGAGTAAATTTGGAGGCAGTGACCTTTTGCCTTTGCGATCGTAAAAAAGGACGGGCCTAGGTAGATTGTTTAAAATCGGGATTTTGCTCATTTCACTCATTTCTCTCTTGGTTTGGGCTATTTATGGAGAGCTTAAAGGGGATATTTTCATCATCTATGGAAAGGTAAGTTATTCCCGCCTATTGTAAGTTAAATACATGGATTCTATAAGGATTTAAACATGAAAATTAGTAGACATTGTGGGGTTTTGGTAGAAAACCTAGAATTTGGTATTTTTTGATTTTGACAATGAAATTGGACATGGAATTTAAAATAAATCATATATTTGAGTTCGTGGCGTCATGGGTAAAGTTTATCTTCGGAAATTTTCAGAATCCGGACATGTGGGCCTGAGGGTTGACTTTATACTTTTCTAGCGGAGTTGGAAAATGTTATCAATTGATTATTATAAGCGTTGAAGTATATTTTTATTGAACTGCACATTTGTTTGGCTAGTTTCGGATCTTTTGACTTTGAATTGAAGAGTTAGGAGAGGCATTGGAGACGCTTATGGAACTTCGGAGCGAGGTAAGTCTCCTGTCTAACCTTGTGACGGGAAACTACCCCCTGGGTGATATAATTGTTATGTGCTGCTAGTTGTGGGCTCTACGTACGCACGAGGTGATGAGAGTCCCTACGTGGCTAAAGTTTGTTTATGTCCGGGTAGACTTAGGATTTTATCATATAATATTTGAATTATTTGAACTCATTCTTCTGGCTTAATTAATTGAATTTATAATTAAAATTGATTTGGAAATATATATATCACCTTGAGTTGTTGGCAAGCTATTTTTGAGAAACGGTAAAGGTTATATTCACTTTGTGCTCATGTACTGTATTGTAAGCACATGTCTCGTAATTCAGTAATTTCCCTCCTTTCTTATGGAGCGGGCCGAACTCCTCCGCATTATAATAGATGCATCTATGGTTCGTGCCACTCGACCTTCGGCAGTGTACACATTATTCTAGATCGGGCCGAATGACCTCGGCATAATCGTGCGTTATATCGTTGGTAGTTCGAACATTCACGAGATAATCTTTCCACTAATGCCCGGCATTTTATATTGTACTTCTTATCCATTTGTTACTGGTAATCGATACATCTGAGCTGTTGACGTAGAATACAAGACTGAGGTCATACTTTAAAAGAAATATTTGGAAGATTAGGTAACTTACAAATTTACCCCATTATTGTCGTGTGCTTCACAACTGCTTATGATTTCTTATATTGCTTTGTTGGACCTATAGTAAGTGTCGATGTCGACCCCTCGTCACTACTTCTTCGGGGTTAGGCTAGATACTTACTAGATACGCGTTGATTTACGTACCCATGCTACACTTCTGCACTAAATGTGTAGGATCTGACAGGTTCAATTGGTGGTCATTTTGGCACGCAGGCGCAACTGCTGAGGAGACTTTATAGTGAGCTGCATTCCAGGCTACGCATCGCAGCCCACAGAGTCTCTGTCGTACCATTTACTTTATCCTGTCTTATTTACATTCCGGACAGAGGTTGTATTATTTTTATACTCCTTAGTAAATGCTCATGCAATTGTGACTCCGAGTTTTGGGGGTGTTCTCGAATTTGTTATGGATTTTTTTACACCAATTCACTTTCACTTATTATTTTAATGAAACTGCACGTAACTACGATTCATCCTGATGCACTAACCTCGTTATCCAATAGAGACTTATGATTTTGAAAATGATAAAATGAATAATTAAGTATTGGCTTGCCTAACGGCAATGTTGGCCGCCATCACGGCCTATAGTGGATTTTGGATCGTGACAATTTCTGTCAAAATCCTAAGGGAAAACTACCCCATTACAGTAGGAGAAATCATCACAGATAAAATTTAGTAAGAAAACATGAATTCAATCCAAACTCGGGTATTGAGTTGATGGAAGAATGATGAATTCTTGTGCCTTTGAGTCTCCAATGATTTTCCAATATTCCGTATGGCAAAAGTCCTCTCAAAATCATAGTTTTGGTGTATTTATACCATGTAGAAGCGGGTTCTGATGGAACTACTCTTTCCAAGCCGAAGTGGTAAAGTGCTCTAACAAAACTGCATAGGCACGACGTGCCCCATGTGGCGCGCGAGTGGGGATATTCAGAGAGCTGATTCTGACAACGATTATCCAAATGCACTACCGTGCTGCGCCCCATGCGGTGCGATATTTCATATTTCTCAGAGTGGATTTTGTTTCTCACTTTTTGATATCCATACTTGATGCTCGACCCATTAACGCGATCCTGGTTTAATTTTTTTGGGTTTTGCTCAGACTTTAAAGCTCCAAATTATTCAATTTAGCTCCAAAATATCTTTTTAACTCGGAATCGTTCCTGCAAGGTATAAAACATGTAATAAGTGCAAATCATCATCATCTATGCTCAGACACGAATAAAATGCAGTAATTATAGCGTAAAATACGACTAAAACACGAATTTTTAGCCTACCATCAATACCCCACACTTAAACCATTGCTCGCCCTTGAGCAATCAAACTACACTACATATAGATTTAAAGCAGATTATACACCATATCGTACCATCCTAGCCTCAAGACTCAACTTATAAGCACCACGTATTTTTCAAAACCTGCTCAGTTACTCTAACACAAAGGCCAATGATATTACTTTTCCTTTACAAATCACGCTCCCTCACACCAAAGATAGAGAGTAGTTTCACACAACATACAATTCAAGAACAAATAGGAACTCAAGATATAAAAAATTCACTCACTATCAGAAATAAGATTAATGTGCCGCATAAAGACGTATCATAGGATTGCCCGTAGTGTAATACTCTACTAATTTGAGCTTCTTTAGTCAAATCAAGCATGACTTTTTTTGGTTGTAATGTAGGATGTGGGATGGGTATGATACATTTCGATAATAGTGACCACAACTCCCTAATACATGTACATTAACATGTCAATCCCACACTTATGTTTAACCAAACTCCAACCTTCATAATATAATAACATCAAGCTCCCAATTTCTTTAAGAACAACAGGATGAGAACTATCACTAGCAAGGAATCAATTTTTTTTCTTTCTAATGCATACACAAACTTTTTTTTCTTTTCAAAGTTCTACTTTTTTCCCTTCAAGAAACTTCATTTTTTTTCTCTCAATTCCTTACAAGTGGCTCTCAAAAATTTTCAAAAAATGCGCTTTTCTCTATTTTTCTCAGTTCCACTCAAAATCCAATCACACCTTCACTTGACTTTTAACAAGATCAAAACAATTTCAAGTGCTCAAGAGAGGTAAAAAGTTCAAATATATACTCAGTTCAAACAAAGGGGTCAAGCTTGTAGTACGATTGCCAAAGAAATAGGAGTACAAGCTCAAAGGGGATAACTAAGATACACATTAATTAGGTGGGTCAAAGAATATATCTGTCTCAACAAAGAAACACCTCTATCACATCTTAGACTGAACAAGACTTCCATTTCCCTTTGGAAACACACATGGCAAGTTCTAGACATCAACTGATATGCACGAAATATCAACAAAACCTGAAACACACATATTCACACATAACTCACTTAGGATCGGATCTATCCTAATGCTCTAGTCAAAGTAGTTAAGCAAAGTCGAAATCAAACAAATTAAGGCACTTATACACGAGTCAAGAACTGATCCTAAGCGTCATACTACGGTACTCACCGCTCTCAAGGAACACAAAGTCAAGGAAAATTGCTTCCAACTAGCACAACGACTCAAGATTCTTTCTTCCTAAAAAAATAAAAAACTAGCTACACCCGATTCAAGTAAAACAATTGAAAAAGAACCGCACTATACTAAAAAATCAAGGAAGAATTATTACACTATCTAAGAAAGTAAAATAGAAATAACATACATATTTTTGGATTTTCATTTTTTTTAATTTTTTTTTTGTATTTTTCTTGTTCAAATTCAAATCCCTCAAGAAGACAATCGAGAAAATCCATCGTTGGAAAGAGTCAAAATTGTTTCTACAACTACTAACTATTACATGCCAGTTGGAACTAGTGTTAAGATTATTATAGACCGAATATTGTCTAAAAAAGGCAAAAAAATATCAAAATAATACCAAGTGGCAAAGAAAATTAAAACAAACAAGTATACACAAATAAGAGCACCCCACCCCACATTTAAGAAATTGCATTGTCCCCAATGCAAATCAATATAAACAACAGTGAAAAAGGTGACTCCCTGAGGCCCTCGGCCTAATCATCATCAACACCCTCAAAGGTGCGCAAATACTCCTCATCATCAGAGGGTACAAAGTTTACATCCTCGTCAGGGGGCAGCTCCATTCCCTCAACCAGACCCAACCACGCCAAATCAACCTCCCTCATATCAGTGAGAGGATGCATATCAGTGAACATCAGTTGGGTGTCTCCACACGAACTATCCTCTGGTCCATAGTTGCAGCAGGAGGGTATGTCACATCCGTAACATCAAAGGCCTTAATCGGTCGCGACATAGGAATCATCCGATCATAGTGAGGCTCCTCCTCCACGTGGTTCATCCTCAGCAGCCGAGTGGTCATACTCAGGTAGAACAAGCGGCAGGCGCTAAAAGGTCTCACTCTAGCTATGTTCTCAAGCATGACCTTCCCGAAGTCGAACTTCATCTAGGTCGGGAAGGCATAAATAAGAAAACCCTTCATCCTTGATACATCATTGTCACTCTGAGTTGGCATAATCTTGGCGTTGATCAACTGCAGAAGAACCTTAGCTGGATGCTGGAGTGTCCCCTTCTTCATATCCTTGTGACATCCATTGGTATCCCGCATACATGTAGCTACAAATTTAGGTCCACACAACTAGTGTCAGATCTTACGATCGTCAGGGTGATGAAGAAACCTCTGGAACAGCTTGTGAGAGTCCTTTGTAAATCTCATAACTTGGTTGATTACCTGAGAGGAAAATGGATCACTTTGTCTCGCACCTGTACCTGGTACATAGCATCCAAACTAGCCTTGGACTGCCGGTTAGCATAGAACTCCTTAACTAAGTTCATTTTCACCGTATTACTGGGACAGAACAAACTCTCTAAGCCTACGTCTTGAATGTTATTATAGATCAAAGAATACTTCCGGGGCAACTTCCTATCATCAATTTCAACCTCGAGATCCGAGTTCACAGCAGGGACAAAGGTCCTAAACCAATGTCTGTCATGAGCTGGGACAACCCGAATGCCAAACTTGCCCTTAATGACCACATCTGCATCAGGGTCAATTTGCTCCATCTCCTCTTCCACTGCGGCAGTGGGTTCTACCCGCCTACCTCCTCTCCTACTATTTGAGGCAATTCCAGATGAACTAGTGTTGACATGCTTACTTGGATGATGAGACATTATACCTCCACAAGATGAACATAATTAGCCACAACACTCAGAACAAAAGGCAAGGCCAAACGGGATAACCACCCCACACTTATGTCATTGGCATGTTCACAAGTACGATAATGTGGACTCGGACTACCCCATTATGAGCACGTCACAAGTTATGACCAACCCACTCAACTACCTAAATAACATTACAACAACAACAACCAACGATTACACTACACTATGTTAAAGTACAAAACCAAGAATCTAAACTAGTAACTAAGAAAAGAAAATCAAGAAGTTATACTAACTACAAATAAAAATAAGAAGTTACACTAAAAAACTACACAAGTATAGAGCATGAACTGGGCACCATAATTAGCAACTAATAACACAATATCATGGGGTGATCAATCGATTAACACCCGGGGGATAACACTTCACAATATCACAAAATTAGCATATGAACGTCCACCCCACACTCACTCATCTATCATCACATCATTACAAAGCAATTACCCTCCAATTTAGCAACAAACTACACATTCTATGTCATTAGGGAATTTTACCAAATACATTTTAGCCACTAAGTTCAACTTATAATTTCAACTCAAAGTGGTCTAGAACCACCACACATATAAACCAACATCACACCCAACAACAACCACAGTATCACCAAATCTTAGCAATAACACAAAGTTCTCCAATTTCCACCAAAAAGGTCATAAATTTTTTACCACAATACAACTCCCACCTAGCTTCATCACAAATGTATTATAATATCACCATTACATACTACAAACCCTTCACAAGCATAAGTGATAACAAAACCTCACCATAATCAAGTATAATTTTGGCCATAATAAGAAAAATTTCTAAAATCTACAAAGGAAACGCTAACTAGGGTTTGAAAAAAAACAACAAAAATAAATTTAAACTTAACATTACCCAAATACTACAATGAATATACAAAATGGGGTGGAGAAGAGAGATAAGAAACTTACCTTGATGCTTGAGGAAGATGGTAGGATGTGAGTGGGGAATGATTTGAAGAAGAATGAAGGAATGTGGTGTGGGCTAAAGAGAGGAGAATAGAAGAATGGGGGAAAAGAAAGGGAGGAAATGGGGTCGGGTGTTATTATTATTATTTTTAATATTTTTTAATTTTTTTCAATAACTAGCTGAAAAGATACACTACCGCGCCGGGGGCGCGGTGCCCTGCGCGCCATGGTAGTGGGGAAGTTCGGAGACTTGTTTTCTGTTCAGAGGTTTTGACTGGCACGACACAGGGTGCGGCGCCCCATGTGGCACAGTAGGCCAATTGTCTTAGAGTTCCGCTATTTTTTTGCAAGTTTGCCCACAGTTTTCTCCCCGACTCCATTTTTTACTTATTTTGTGTCCAATTCATACGGATACCTATTCCAACAAGTATCAAAACTCCGAAACTCTAATAATCCTAATCTACGATCATCTTACTATTCTACAAAAGCAAGAAAAAAGGGTTAGAAGTAGTTATGAGTTATAATCGTCAACTTTAATCCGTCACTTAGGCTCATTTGATCACTATGCTAGAGTACTGATTGTCAAATCCTCCAACAATGTATGATTTCAAAATGTTTCCATTTACCTTAAAGCTCTTAACCCCTTCCTCATCTTGGATTTCAATGGCACCATACGGTGAGACATGTTTCACCATATACAGACACGTCCACCTTGACTTGAATTTTATGGGGAATAACCTAAGTCTACTTGTATAGAAGAACTTTGTCCCCTTTATGAATCTCCTTTGGCTTAATCAGACGATCATGCCACGTCTTTGTCTTTCCTTAAAATTTTGTGCATTTTCATACTGTCCAGTCTAAAATCCTCTATGTCATTCATCTACAATAACTTGTGTTCACCTGCAAGACTAAGATCAAGATTAATCAGCTTAATTGCCCAATAAGTTTTATGTTCTATCTCAACAGGTAGGTGACATGATTTTCCATATACTAATTTGAAAGTTGAAGTTCCTATGGTTGTTTTGAAATGAGTACGCCCATATAGTTTCATTCAATTTCATAGAACAATCCTTACGAGAAGAACTAACCATTTTTTCAAGAATTCCTTTTAGCTCACGGTTAGCCACTTCAACTTTTCCACTAGTTTGGGCATGGTACGAGATTCCAGTTTTGTGTGTGACCCCATACTTAGATAACAATGCAGCAAACTGCTTGTTAACAAAGTTCGACCCATTGTCATTGATAATCTCTCAAGGTGTCTCAAAGTGGGTAAAGATGTTCTTCCGTAAGAACTCACACAGCACCCGAGAATCATTGGTCCTAGTAGGGATTGCTTTGACCCATTTAGAGACATAGTCAATAGCTACTAGGATATACTTATAAGAATAAGACGACGGGAACAGCCCCATGAAGACAATGCTCCACACATAAAAAATTTCACATACCAGAGTGGATTTTAGCGGCATCTCATCCCTCTTGCTAATGTTACCTACCCTTTGACACTTGTCACATGAAGCTACATAAGCCCGTGCGTCTTGGTACATTGTTTCCCAATATAAACTAACTTCCATGACCTTTATTGCAGTGCGATTTCCACCATAGTGGCCTCCAACTGCTCCATCATGGTAATGAGACAAAATGCTGGCCATCTCTCTTTCAAGTACACATCTTCGAATCACACCATCTGCACACAGTTTAAACAAGACAGGGTTATTCCAAAAATAACTTTTTACCTCACCTTGAAGCTTCCTTCTTGATCGTGAGAGAGGTCGTGAGGAAACCATCCACTAGCCAAAAAGTTGGCTACATCAGCATAACAATGCGGAATTTCGGAGACCGCCAACAATGGATAAAATTTGCTTATCAGGGAACTTCTCCTATATCTATTGTCTATACAAGAGGTCTCTCAAATTGAGATAGATGATCTGCAACTTGATTTTCAGTGCCCTTCCTATCTTTACTTTCTAGGTCAAACTCTTGAAGCAACAACACCCACCGCATGAGATGCTGCTTGAACCCCTTCTTACTCAACAAATATTTCAAAGCTGAGTGATTAATGTGTACAATCACCTTACTCCCCACTAGATAAGATCTAAACTTCTCAAAAGAAAAGACCACCACAAAGAACTCATTCTTGATAGTAGCACAATTCACTTGAGCATCATTCAATGTTCGGCTTGCATAGTAGATGGACCTAAACATCTTATCTTTCCTTTGCCCCAAAACTGCTCCCATAGCTACATCACTAGCATCACATTATTTTGAAATGGCTGGCTCCAATTAGGCGTCACCATAATAGGAGCACTAACAAATTTTTCCTTTATCAATGCGAATGCCCATAAGCACTCCACACCGAACACAAACTTAACATTCTTTGCAAGTAATGCAGTCAATGGCTTGGTGATACCGGAGAGGTTTTTAATTAACCTTCTATAAAATCCATCATTCCCCAAGAAACTCCTTACGCTCTTCACAGAAGTTAGTGGAGGAAGTCTAGCAGTTACATCAACCTTTGCTCTATCAACTTCAATGCCATGTACAGTCATATTATGGCCCCGAACGATTCCCTCTTTCACTATAAAGTGACACTTCTCTCAGTTAAGAACTAGGTGAGTGGCTTGCAACATCTAAGCACAAGCTCCAAGTTTTCAAGCAGTCATAAAAATCATCACCAAATAGAGTGAAATCATCCATGAATACCTCTAGGCACTTCCCGTTCAGATGTGAGAAGATAGACGTCATGACCCTCTGAAAAGTGGCCGGTGCATTACACAACCCAAATTGCATCCTCCTATAAGAAAAAATACCTATAAGGTAAGTGAATGTAGTCTTCTCAACATCTTCTAGGGCAACCGGTATATGATTGTAGCATGATAAACCATTCAAGAAATAGTAAAATGCATGTCCAGCCACTTTCTCGGGCATCTTATCAATAAATGGGAGTAGGAAGTGGTCTTTTCTTGTTGCATCATTTAACCTCCTGTAGTCAATGAACATTCGCCACCCTCTGACTGTTCTTGCTGGGATCAATTCATTGTCTTCATTTCTCACCATTATCATGCCCCCTTTCTTAGGAACAACTTGCACTGGGTTGATCCAATGGCTATCAGAGATGGGTAAAATCACTCCCGCATCTAGCAACTTGATAATCTCTTTGCATTGGGGTTGCACTATTGGCTTGGTATTTTCTTTCAACAAAATTTTGTGCATGTAAATGGCTGGTCTGATTCCTTGAATATAAGCTATGGTCTAGACAATGGCGTTCTTGTACTTCCTCAGCATCTCTACCAGCTTTTGTTCTTGTGCACCTATCAAGTAAGCATAAATAATCACAGGAAAATTTTTAGTCTCGAGAAAAGAATATTTCAAGTGAGTATTTAGGACTTTCAATTTCACACTAGGCTTAGACGCCTCCTTTTAGAATTCCTCCTCATCAACCACTTGATCCTCAGTCTCAAGAACTTTAGCCTCTTTCTTTATTTCAGGATAGTCACCCTCCACTATGCTAGACTAAGTAATACACCTCTCTACAGTATCCCCCACAAGCTTATCAAACTTGTATTTTTTATCCAACTCCCCAACAACATCAAGTTTAAAACCCGAGTAGGAAGATGCCTTATCAATGGGATATTTCATCATTCTCTTCATCTGGAACACCACTTTCTCGTTACCCACTCTGAGCATAAGTTGCTTCCCCTCGAAGATATCAAGAATTGCTCTACTTGTATATAGAAAAGACCTCCCTCTAATCAGAGGCACCTCCTTATTCACTTCCATGTCTACCACAATAAAATCTACGGGGAACACAAACTTGTCCACCCATACTAGATAATCTTCGATGATTCCTTCAGGTAAGATGGTGGTCTAATTAGCCAGTTGTGAGAACATTGGTATGGATTTGAACACTCCGAGATCACCTTCAAGTTTCCTAAACACAAACAAAGGCATTAAATTTATAGAAGCACCAGAGTCACATAGAGCCTTGTCAAATTTATCACTCCCCAACGAGCATGGTATGGTGAAACTTCTCGGGTCCCTACCCTTTTGAGGAATTTTATTTTTCAATATGGCACTGCAGTGGGCATTCAGCTTGACCACTGTCGTTTTCTCTAACTTCCTCTTGCTGGATGAGATTTCCTTCAAGAACTTAGCATAAGCAGACATCTGAGTGAGAATCTGTGTGAAGGGAATGTTTACATATAGTTGCTTGAACATCTCCAAATACCACCCACAGCACTTGTCTAATTTTTCTCGCATCATCTTTTGAGGGAACGGTAGACCCGGCATGCATTTGCTTTCTTTAATATTTTTCGCGCCATTACTCTCGCCAATATATTCTTCACTCTTTTGCTCCTCCGATGTATCAGTCTGCTTGCTCACCACCCTTGGTCTATTTTCATAATTGGATCAGCCAATGATTTGCCACTTCTTAGAGATACAACCTTGATTGTTTCTTTCGGGTTGTTTTCTGGGTTAGAGGGTAGAGTCCCAAGAGCCCTCTCATATGACATGTTGGTAGAACTGTGAATAGTAGAATTGTGAGTATCGAACCTCTCTTTAGACTTATTGATGAAAATCTTTTTGAAATCTTTCATAATAGACTGATTTGACTGTTATGGCTGGTATTACTGGTACTGCTTCCTTGACTGGTTCTGAAAACCCGGAGGTCCTTGACCCTGGGGTCTAGGACTCCACGAGTTCAAACTCTCACTAGGTGAACTCCATGAATAACCTGGATGTCTTTGCCCCATAACATTGAAGTTATTTCTAGCTTTGTAGCTTCCTCTATTATAGTTCCCCACAATATTAACTTCTTCAGCTAAAGCTTGACATTCTTGAGTAAGGTGTCCCTCTATACCTTGGCTAAGTTCAACTTTCTAATATCCTTTGCTGTGGTGTCTAGATGCACTTGCACTGATGTATTAGAGTACACCTGGTGAACCCCAACTGATTTTCTTCTTTCATTACTCTTAGAGGGCAATTGGTTAGCATCCCAAAAAATTTGTCAAGGACAGAGATAATCTCCTCAGGAGTTTTCTTCATTAATGGACCACCAACTGAATTGCTCAAAGTTCTTCGTGAGGAGGGTATCAGTCCATCCCAAAAATCTTGGAGTTGCATCCACAATTCAATTTTATTATGCTGGCACCTTCTCACTATCTTCTTAAATCTTTCCCAAGCTTTGAAGACTGTTTCAGTGTCCTTCTAGCAAAAGTTGTGAATTTCCCTTATGAATTTTCCTATTTTTGCAGATGAGAAGTACATGTCCAGAAATGTTTATGTCATATCTTCCCATTACCTGATCGACCTAGTTGGTAGGCTTTGAAACCAGTGCTTTACATCATTCTTCAATGAAAAGGGGAATGCCCTTAAGTAGAATGTATCTTTGTCACTTCGTTGTACTAAAAGGTGTTCATGATTTTCTCAAAGTCCATCAAGTGAGTGTTCAGATCTTCATGCACCTTTCCTCCAAAGACGCAATTGTTTTGGATGGCTTGAAGTAATTTTTGCTTCAACTCAAAATTATTTGTTGTTATGGGTGAAGGTCTGACACTCGACAATCCCTGGATGTGGACTGGTTTGGCACAGTCACCTGATGATCTGCCTACTCTAGGACCCATATTTTGAATGCATCTTTTGCAAGAGGTTGATTCAGGTTGAATCTCCGTCCTCCATCCCCATTAACAGTTTACTCATCTCCCTAAGTTGTGTCATTAACTGCATGTGTACCTGCTTCTTGTCGTTGGGCTACTTCTCTTGCAGCCAAATCAACTCCATCATCACTGTTTTTTGTCATGTGTTCTTGGGTCAAAGATTGCCCCGAAAAATTCTCGGTGATTCCTCTTTCTTTTCTCAGTTGTCACAGGTATTTCTCCAACTCTGGTTCGTAAATATCACTTCCTTTGAAGAAGATCGAGTCATACACCAGAGAAGTTAAATATGTTGCCTTCACACAAGTGAGAAAACGTGAATATAAGAAAAAAATTGGTTCCTAAATTAGCACCAAAAACTATTTTGAACATTATTGCTTCCCAATCCCTAACAACAACACCAAAATTTGACGAGCGCAAAATACAATACGAAATTAATGTTCACTAGTCAAAGATAGTATAGTTTAATTATTGTCTGCATAGGGATTGAATTTAAACAATGTTCAAATAATTTTAAGTTACTTTCTATTCAGGATGATTAGCACTTTGATTGGAATATTATCAACTACAATATAAGTACTAAAAGTAAAGAAAATATCAATTGATCACGTAGACAAGAACTGAGCAACATAGAAATATCAGTGGGAGAAATAAGGGTAATTGACTAGATAGGTGCACCACAATTAACTCGGGATCCAATTCTTGAATTAGTTTACTCTATAATACTGCCGATTCTCACGAATTCCCCAGATAATTAGATTACACTTGAAGTTAACATTCCTCTTTCGATTAAACTTTAATTCCTAATTGAAGCACTGTGAACACTTACTATGAATATAATGATGGTTTTAGTCTAAATGGTAACTTCTCACAAATATTTACCGATTTATTTAGTTTAATTAATAATTCAAGAGGCTCTTTTGATTATCTAGATGAATCACGAATTTAAACTAGAGCATGAGATGTAAAGAAATTCAATATCAAACTCCTCCTTCGATTAAGTAAAATAATGAATAACTTCACAATACAATTCAAAACTCCATCAATTAAGTCAATCAATTGGCAAGAATCAAATCCCTAATCAAATCATAAATACATCATAATTATCAAAATCCTAACGAAAAACTACTCCATAACAGTAGGAGAAATCATCACAGATAAAATTAAGTAAGAAAACATGAATTCAACCAAACTCGAGTATTGAGTTGATGGAAGAATGATGAATTCTTGTGCCTTAGAGTCTCCAATGCTTTTCCAATCTTCCGTAGGTCAAAAGTCCTCATAAGTACTTTTGGTGTATTTAAACATATAGAAGCGGGTTCTGATGGAACTACCCTTTCCAAGACGAAGTGGGAAAATACTCTAACAAAATTGCACGGGCATGGTGCGCCTCGCGGCGCCCCATGCGGGGCACCAGTGGGGATATTCAGAGAGTTGATTCTGATAGAGATTCTCGAAATGCACCGCCACGCCGCACCTAGTGGTGTCCCATGCAGCGCGGTAGTGCAAATTTCTCAGAGTGGATTTTTTTCTCACTTTTTGATATCTAGACTTGGTTCTCGACCTCCGAACGCGATCATGGTTTAATTACTTTGGCTTTTACTCATACTTTAAAGCTTCAAATTATTAAATTTAGCTCCAAAATATCTTTTTAACTCGTAACCATTTTCTACAAGGCATAAAACACGTAATAAGTACTTATCATTATTTAAGGTCAAACACGAATAAAGTGCAATAATTAGAGTGCAAAATACAGCTAAATCACGGGTTTCTAAGCCTACCATCACATTTCTTGAAAAAGACCATACTTGGCACAAGGAGGATAAGTTACCTAAAAATGCTCCTCGTCTTTGAGTTAGTAGCATTTTAACACCCCCAGTCCAGTGTTGCTTACTACTCTGTGTTTTACCCGATTGTCAAAAAGGAAAAAAAATGATGTGACCTTTCTAAAATGCTATTTCTGTTGTAAAATATTAAATTATGATGGATTTCCATAACCACCAAAAGAATACTATCCTCTACTCTTCCATAACTCCCACTACTCCAATATTTATGGTTGTAACTCCTATACTTCCATAACCCCCCTCCTCCATAATCTTTCTCCATGATCTCAAATGCTTAATATCATGTTTATGATATTCTTTTGTATATCTCTATGTAATATTATAAATAGAGGATGAGAAATAATATTGTACACACTTGAATATATGGAAGAAATAAGAATCTCTCTTCTCTTTCTTTTTATATCTCTTATCTTGTTTTTCTTGTTCTAGATTGTTACTTTAAGCTTAGCTTCTTAACACGTTATCAGCACGACTATGCTCATATTTTCTTACACCTTCATATAGGCATAGACTGTGCTTTGTGTTTGCAATCCTTGTACTAACAATTATGTGGCTATCAAACAAAATGAAGATGGAAGCCAATGGGCTGGATACTAATATAAGATAAGTTTTCATATTTCAAGCTTATTCATATTTTTATTTTTATCTTCCACTAATCTCAAAAATTTATCTACTTTGCCATGATAACTCACAATAAGCTTTCAGTATTTCATTTCCATTTTGTTATAGCTTGAAATTGCGCAAGCCTTGCATTGGAAAGTACAACTTTTGTCTATTATTTCATAATGTATGATATGAATTTTTAGTTATCATTTGGCTATCCTTCAAGGTATCTATTCATGAACCAAATCAAAATGGATGAATATATATTTCGTAATTAAGTTTTGAACAGGTACTCTCTACTCAATTCTTTAGCTTATATTTAACGTGTTGAATAATGCTTACATATATGTGCGCAGATATCAGATAACCAATGTGTCCTTTTCACTTTTTACGCTAAGATAAATGTTACTATGATAATATTTAATGAATAGAACTAAGCTGGTACTATTCCTACATAGTTGGCCAAATGCATGCATAAATAAACATAATATTCTGACAGGATAGCTGCAAGCATAATAAGTATTCTTATTTATGGTGAATCTTAGCCTTTGACTAACATCTATAATCCATATATTGTGATTTTTATTGGATCACATGTGTAGATACTGGAAGTACTACAGGAATTGTATATATGCTTCCAAGTCCTAGTTTTCATTCTTATTTCATTGATTTGGTTTATCGTTTACAAATTGGTGAACGCTCTAACAGCTTATCTAGTATTTATTTGAACGCACTTTTATTAGAATTCACGTAAATCTAAAAGTGATAATACTTAGAATGTGACGACCCAGCCAGTCGTCTTGAGAGTTATAGCCCCGATCCCCTATTAATTGTTTTTCCGGTATCTATTTCTGCTATTGTGAATTGCCGGGAGGTTTCGTTTTGGTTTCTGGAGTGTTTTGGGACAGTTAGCCCCTAAACGGGAGCTTAAGCCTTAGGATCTGGACCGTAGTCGAAACTGGGTGAAGATGACTCCGGAATGGAGTTTCATTGATTCTGTTAGCTCCATTAGGTTATTTTGGGTTTAGGGGCATGTTCGGATGGTGTTTTGGAGGTTTGTAGCTCATTTAGGCTTGAAATAGCGAAAGACGAAGTTTTGGAGATTTTTACCGGTAGTGGAATTTTTTATATCGGGTTCGGATTTTGATTCCGGAAGTTGGGTAGGTCTGTAGGGTTGAATATGACTTGCGTACAAAAATTTGGGGTCAATCAGACGCGGTTTGATAGGTTTCAGCATCGGTTGTCGAATTTGGAAGTTTCAAGTTCTTTAAGTTTGAATCAGAGGATGATTAGTGATTAGCGTTGTTTGATGTGGTTTGAGGGCTCGACTAAGTTCATGTGGTGTTTTATGATTGGTTGGTATATTTAGTTGATGTCCCGAGAACCTCGGGTGTGTTTC
This sequence comes from Nicotiana knightiana, assembly GCA_005239525.1. Lineage (NCBI taxonomy): Eukaryota > Viridiplantae > Streptophyta > Magnoliopsida > Solanales > Solanaceae > Nicotiana > Nicotiana knightiana. The sequence goes on along the minus strand of ML387654.1, from coordinate 153,229 downwards.
GCATGGTTAACGGATGGAAAATTGGACTCATGTAGTTTCTGAAATTGTTGGTTTCTGGTGTTTCACACCTGCGGTGGGGAGACCACAGGTGCGGACTCGCACATGCGGAGTGAAGGGCGCAAGTGCGCTTTTGTTCATGAGAGCCTGCGAGCACAGGTGCAAGATGAGGGCCGCAACTGCGCATCCGCAGCTGCGGTGTGATGGTCGCAGAAGCGGAATTGGGGAGGAAGCTGAGGTAGACAAGGTTCCTCAGAAGAGGACGGTTGAGCGTAGAAGCGCGTCTGCAGATGCGTATTTTAGTGCGCAGGTGCGATGCCTAGGATTTTAATGAAACTCCACAGGTGCGGAGTCTTAGCCGCAAAAGCGGCACCGCACAAGCGGAAATTTGACCGCAGGTGCGCTTTGACTGGCAGAAAAAGGGCTAAGTGCGAGGGTTTGATTTCATTTTTGGACTTGAGAACTCGGAAATTGGAGATTTTTCGAAAGATTTTCAGTGGAAGCTTTGGGATAATGATTCCTAAATCATTTTTTTCTGTATTCCATTAATACATAGTTGTTTTCTTCATTATATTAAAGGAAATTTGTTGAGAAATTTGGGGAAAATGGGAAAAAGTAGAATCCTTTAGTTTTTTTTAATAGGATCGCAGCCGTCCTTTCAACTGAGAAGTTTCTTCAACCAAATTTTTGGGTTTTCATTGGGATGTAGACATCGGATTTGGATAATTTTAGTATGAGTGAACTCGTGAGTGAATGGATGTTCATATTTGGTGACTTTTACCCGATTCCGAGGCGTGGGCTCGGGGAGGCTTTTTAGGGCGATTTTATAATTTCTTGATTTATCTTTGATTTCAGTAGCTAGATAAGTTCCTTGTAGTTATATTTATGTTACGTAATTGATTTTGGCTAGATTTGGGCCTTTCAGAGTCGGATTTTCGTGGAAAGAGCATTGTTACAGATAGATTGAGCTTGGTTCAAGGTAAGTGGCTTGCCTAACCTTGTGTGGGGGAACTTCCCTTAGGATTTGGTGCTGTTTTGATATGTGAGCACCATGTACGTGAGGTGACGATTACGTACACGGGCTAATTGTTGTAAAAACTCGATTTCTGCTAAGTAATAACCCGTTTTCCTTCTTATTTGAGTCATATCAGCATGTGTAGTATCCTGTTAGATTAGAATAGCATGTCTACTTGCCTTAATTGTTTATCTGAACTCCGTGCAAGTGTTTAGTGAATTTACCTGCTTTTCTTGATCTTGTACTTGTTCTAAATTGTAGGATTTCATGTTGTAGCTGTTGAATTCTATTGTTTGACCTGTGTATTTACTTTAGCACTACAGATCGGTAATCTAGGAGATCCCCCTATTTGTGTATTTACTTTTGGGACTATAGAACGGTATTTTAGGAGATCCCCTATCTTGCGTATTTACTTTGGGAATACGGAACGGTATTCCAGGAGATCCCCTTGCACATTTACGTTTGGGACTACGAGACGGTATCTTGGGAGATCCCCTATTGTTATTTATGTGTATTGAGCTATTACCTTCTATGATTGGATTCTTGTTAAATTTCAGTCTTTATTTTACTGCGATATTTCATTCTGGCTTGCTGTATTAGTTATATACCAGTAGTTCCCTAACCTGACCTCGTCACTACTCGACCGAGATTAGTCTTAATACTTACTGGGTACCATTGTTATGTACTCACGCCCTTTGTTGCACATGTTTTTTATGTGCAGATCCAGATTCTTCCTACCAGCCTTGTTCTTAGTTGTAGTCATTGCTATCAGATACTTCAAGGTACATCTTCCCGGGCCCGCAAACCCTCGGAGGCCCCCTCTATCCTCCCCTATGTTCACTCTTCTCTTATTTATATAGAAAGTGATGTATAGAACAGTTAGAACTTCGTAGGAGCTTGTGACTTACGGTGTTCCGGATCTTGAGAGTGTTATATATATTTCGAGAGTTGACTATTGTATATGCCGAGTGGCATCTCAATTTCTTATTTAAATTATTTGTTGTCGTTAGTTGTTAAATTTCATGCTTTCATTTCAATTCCGCAAGTGTTAAGCTTACCTAGTCGTAAAGACTAGGTGCTGTCACAAAAATTCATTGAGGGAAAATTTGGGTCATGACATAGTTGGTATCAGAGCTCTAGGTTCATAGGTATCGTGAGTCATAAGTCAGTTTTTTAGAGTCTCGCAGATCGATACAGAGACGTTTGTACTTATCTTCGGGAGGCTATGAAATTGTTAGGAATAATCATACTTCTTTTGATTCCTCGTCGTGCGAGTTACTGGAATCAAATTCTAAAATTTCTCTATTCTATTCTTTCTCACAAATGGTGAGGACCCATACTAGGAGATCTGACGATTAGGCACCCACGCCCCCTGCTAGAGCCGCCACAGGTCGGGGTCGGGGTATAGGACGACTATACGGTGCAGCCAGAGCACCCGCGCGAGCAGCCCCTGACAGCTCCAGCTGGAGGGCAGGCACCGGAGGTTCCTATTGCTGCACCAGCCCTCTAGGAGACTCTAGCCCAATTCATGAGCATGTTCAGCACCTTAGCTCAGGCTGGATTGATTCCATTAGCTCCCGCCAAATCTTAGGCCAGGGAGGGGCACAGACTCCCACAACCCCGTAATCCTGAGTAGAGGGTCTAGGTTGATTAAGCCCCAGAGTTCATTCCTATTCAGCCGGTAGCTCCAGTTCAGCATGAGACCAGGACAACCGCTTCTGAGGTGGAGAAGCTCATACTTGAGAGGTACAAGAAGTACCACCAACCTACCTTTAGCGGATTGGCTTCAGATGATGCTCAGGGTTTTCTGGAGGAGTTTCATCGTATTCTCCGTACTAGGGCGTAGCAGAGACGAGTAGAGTTTCTTTTACCACTTTCCAGCTTAGAGGAGCAGCCTATCATTAGTGGCGTGCTTATGAGTTGAGTAGTCCGAACGAGGCAACCTCAGTCACTGGACTCAATTCTGGGATATATTTTTGAGAGAGTATGTCCCTCATAGCCTCGGGGATGCATGGCGCGCAGAGTTTGAGAATTTGCGCTAGGGTTCTATCACTGTGTAAGAGTATGCAATCTATTTCAGTGAGTTGGCCCAACATGCACCGGCTTGGGTTTCCGCAGTTCCGGAGAGAGTTCATTGCTTTATTAAAGGACTCCACCCTAGTATCAGGATCAGTATGGACAGGGAGTTGGAGATGGATATCTCTTATCAGTAGGTCGTGAGGATTGCTAGGAGAGTGGAGGGCATGCTTGCCGGGGACAGAGAGGAGAGAGAGGCCAAGAGGTCTCGAGAGACTGGTTTTTATTCTGGATCACGTGCCCCAGCAGCTCACCATGGTAGGGGTTATGTGAGTCGCCCTGTTCATTCAGCTCTTTTAGCTGCCAGTGGCGTTCCAGCTCCTTCTAGGCCCCAGGAGCCTTATTATGCACCTCCAGTTTCTAGTGTGCCTCCTGCTTGGGTGCTATTAGCGGCCAGTCCAACAGACCTGGCCCGAGTCAATCACAGTAGCCACGCCTTCTGAGGGGTTGTTTTAAGTGTGGCGACACTCGCCATATAGTGAGGGATTGCCCTAGACTTAGGAGGGGTGCACCTCCACAAACTTCTCAGCCACCACGTGCTCCACCGGGTCCTCAGGCTATGACTCCAGTACCAGCTACCACCCCACCTGCTCAGCCAGCTCGAGGTGGAGGTCGGGGAGGTCGAGGTCGCCCTAGAGGGGGAGGCCAGGCCAGGTATTATGCTCTTTCGGCTCGTTCAGAGGCAGTTTCTTTCGACTGTCATTACAAGTATTGTTCCAGTCTGTCATAGAGATGCATCGGTATTATTTGACCCAGGCTCTATGTATTCATATGTGTCCTCTTAATTTTCCCCACATTTGGGCGTATCTATTCCTGTGGGAGATTCTCTTGTTGTGGGCCGCGTGTATCAGTCGTGTTTGATGCTCTTAGTGGTTTTGAGACCAGAGCCAATTTATTATTACTTAACATGATATATTTTAATATTATCTTGGGCATGGACTAGTTGTCGCCCCATTATACTATTCTTGATTGTCACGCTAAGACTGTGACGCTGGCTATGCCAGGCTTACCGTGATTAGAGTGTAAGGGTACCTTAGGGTATACTCCCCATAGAGTTATTTCATTTCTTAAGGCTCAACGAATGACTGAGAAGGGGTGTGATGCGTATTTAGCTTAAGTGAGAGATGTCAGTATTGATACCTCTACAGTTGAGTCAGTTCCAGTAGTGAGGGATTTCCCAGATGTGTTTCCAGCTGATCCTCCCGGCATGCTGCCCGATAGAGATATTGATTTTGGCATTGATTTGTTATTGGGAACTCGACTCATATCTATTCCTCCATACAGTATGCTCCTCCTGAGTTGAATAAGCAGTTGCAGGAGTTTCTTGATATGGGCTTCATTCGGACCAGTGCGTCACCTTGGGGTGCTCTGGTCTTGTTTGTGAAGAAAAAAGATGGTTCTATGCGTATTTGTATTGATTATCGCCAGCTGAACAAGGTTATAGTGAAGAATAGATATCTATTGCCTCGCATTAATGACTTATTTGATCAGTTACAGGGTGCTGGGGTGCGTTCCAAGATTGACTTACGTTCAGGCTATCATCAGCTGAAGATTTGGGAGCCAGATATCCCGAAGACTGCTTTCAGGACCAGATATGGTCACTATGAGTTTCTTGTTATGTCTTTTGGGCTGACCAATGCCCTAGCAGCCTTTATGCATTTGATGCACTGTGTGTTCCGGCCTTATCTTGACTCTTTCATCATTGTTTTCATTGACAATATTCTGGTATACTCCCGGACTCAGGAGGATCATGAACAGCACCTGAGGATTGTGCTTCAGACTTTGAGAGAAAAGAGGTTGTATGCAAAATTTTCGAAGTATGAGTTTTGGCTAGACTTAGTGGCATTCTTGGGTCACGTAGTATCGAGTGATGGGATCAAGGTGGATCCGAAGAAGGTGGAAGCAGTGCAGAGTTGGCCTAGACCGTTATCAGCTACAGAGATCCGTAGTTTTCTTGGTTTGGCATGGTATACCGTCGTTTTGTAGAGGGATTCTCATCTATTGCAACACTTATGACCAGGTTGACCCAGAAGGGTGCTCCGTTCAGGTGGACAGAGGAGTGTGAGGATATATTTCAGAAGCTCAAGACAACTTTGACTATATCCCTAGTATTGGTATTGCCTACAGGTTCGGGGTCTTACACTGTATATTGCGATGCATCGCGGATTGTTCTTGGCGCAGTGTTGATGCAGGACGGTAGGGTGATTGCCTACGTATCCAGACAACTGAAGGTGCATGAGAAGAACTATCCTGTCCACGACCTTGAGTTAGCAGCTATTGTTCATGCCCTGAAGATTTGGCGCCACTATTTTTACGGTGTTCCTTGTGAGATTTACACCGATCAGTGGAGTTTGCAGCATCTGTTCAAGAAAAAGGATCTTAACTTGCATTAGCAGGGGTAGTTGGAGCTAATTAAGGAATATGATATCACCATTTTGTACCATCCGGGGAAGGCCAATGTGGTGACCGATGCTTTGAGTCGCCGGGCGGAGAGTTTGGCATATCTCCCAACAGTAGAGAGACCCCTAGCGTTGGATGTTCAGGCCTTAGCCAGCCAGTTTGTGATATTAGATATTTTTTAGTCTAGTCGAGTGTTGTCTTGTGTGGTCTCTCGGTCTTCTCTTTATGATCGTATAAGGGAGCGTTAGTATGATGACCCCCATCTGCTTTTCCTTAAGGACACGGTCCAACACGATGATGCTAAGGAGGTCACCATTGGGGATGATGTCACATTGAGGATGCATGACAGGCTATGTGTGCCTAATATAGATGGTTTGCGTGAGTTGATTCTTCAAGAGGCTCATAGCTCACGGTACTCCATTCATCCGGGTGCCGCAAAGATGTATCAGGATTTGAGGAAGCATTACTGGTGGAGGAGGATGAAGAAGGACATAGTGGAGTACGTTGCTTGGTCCCTAAAATGCCAGTAGGTGAAGTATGAGCATCAATGGTAGGTTGGGTTGTTTCAGAAGTTATAGATATCAGAGTGGAAATGGGAGCGGATCACTATGGATTTCGTTGTTGGACTCCCACGGACTCAACGGAGGTTTGATGCAGTTTGGGTGATTGTGGATAGGCTGACCAAGTCAGCTCATTTCATTCATGTGATGACTACATATTCTTCCGAGTAGCTGGCTCTAATTTACATCCGTGAGTTTGTCAGGCTTCATGGCATACCGGTATCTATTATCTATGATCAGGGTACACAATTTACATCACGGTTCTGGAGAGCTGTACCCTGAGCACAATATTTCATCCTCAAACAGACGGACAGTCCGAGCGCACTATTTAGATATTAGAGGATATGCTCTGTACGTGTGTGATGGAGTTTGGAGGGTCATGGAAACAGTTCTTACCACTTGAGGAGTTTGCCTACAACAACAATTATCAGTCGAGCATCCAGATGGCACCGTATGAGGCTCTGTATGGTAGGCGGTGTCAGTCCCTAGTGGGTTGGTTCGAGCCGGTGAGGCCCGATTATTGGGTATAGACTTGGTCCAAGATGCCCTAGATAAGGTGAAGGTGATTCAGGATCGACTTCGCACAGCCCTGTCCAAACAGAAGAGTTATGCAGACTGGAAGGTTCACGATGTAGCATTCATGGTTAGAGAGCGAGTCTTGCTTCGGGTATCGCCTATGAATGGCGTTATGAGGTGCGGTAAGAAGGGAAAGTTGAGCCTAAGTTACATTGGTCCTTTTGAGGTGTTGTGGTGTGTTGGGGAGGTTGCTAATAAGATTTCCTTACCTCCCATCCTAGTAGAGGTTCATCCGATAATCCACATTTCTATGCTCCAGAAGTATCACGGCGATCCGGCTAATATATTGGATTTCAGCTCAGTCCAATTAGACAAGGATATATCTTATGTTCAGGAGCCAGTGGCTATTTTGGACAGGCAGGACAGAAAGCTCAGGTCAAAGAACATTGCTTCAGTAAAGGTTCAGTGGAGGGGTCAGCCGGTCGAGGAGGCGACTTGGGAGACCGAGTAGGATATGCGCAGCCGTTATCCTCATCTTTTCACAGCTTCAGGTATGTCTCTATACTCGTTTGAGGACGAACGATCATTTTAAGAGGGGGAGGATGCGACGACCTGGCCGGTCGTCTTGAGAATTATAGCCCCGATCCCATATTAACTATTTTCCCAATATCTATTTCTGCTATTGTGAATTGCTGGGAGGTTCCGTTTTGGTTTCTCGAGTGTTTTGGGACACTTACTCCCTAAACGGGAGCTTAAGCCTTAAGATTTGGACCGTAGACAGAACTATTTGAAGACAACTACGCAATGGAGTTTCTTCGATTTTGTTAGCTCCGTTAGGTGATTTTGGACTTAGGGCCGTGTCTAGATGGTGTTTTGGAGGCCTTTAGCTCATTTAGGCTTGAAATGGAGAAAGTCGAAGTTTTGGAGATTTTTACCGATAGTGGAATTTTTGATATCGGGGCCGGATTATTATTCCGGAAGTTGGAGTAGTTCCGTAGGATTGAATATGACTTGTGTACAAAAATTTGTGGTCAATCGGACGCGGTTTGATAGGTTTCAGCATCGGTTGTTGAATTTGGAAGTTTCAAGTTCTTTAAGTTTGAATCGGAGGATGATTCATGATATTAGCGTTGTTTGATGTGGTTTGAGGGCTAGACTAAGTTCGTGTGGTATTTTAGGATTGGTTGGTATGTTTGGTTGAGGTCCCGAGGGCCTCGTCTGTGTTTCAGATGCTTAACGGATCGAAAATTAGACTTACGCAATTTCTGAAATTGCTAGTTTCTAGTGTTTCGCACCTGCAGTCAGGAGACCGTAGGCGCGGACTCGCACAAGCAGAGTGAAGGGCGCAGGTGCGCTTTTTGTCATGATAGCCTGCGAGTGCAGGTGCGAGATGAGGGCCGCATCTAGGCATCCGCAGCTGCGATGTGATGGTCGTAGAAGCGGAATTGGGGAGGAAGATGAGGTGGACAAGATTCCGCAGAAGCGGACGGTTGAGCGCAGAAGCATGTCTGCAGATGCTGATTTTAGTGCGCAGGTGCGATGCCTAGGAGTTTAATGAAACTCTGCAGGTGCGGAGTCTTAGCCGAAAAGCGGAAATTTGACCGCAAGTGCGGTTTGACTTGCAGAAAAAGGTCTAAGTGCGAGGGTTTGATTTCATTTTTCATTTTTGGACTTGAGATATCAGAAATTAGAGATTGTTTGAAGGATTTTTAGTGGAAGCTTTGGGGTAATAATTCCTAACTCGTTTTTGGTTGTATTCCACTAATCCATAGTTGGTTTCTTCATTATATTAAGGAAATTTGGTGAGAAATTTGGGGAAAATGGGAAAATGTTCTTCAACTGAATTTTTGAGTTGTGATTGGGATTTAGACATCGGATTTGGATAATTTTGGTACGAGTGAACTCGTGAGTGAAGGGTGTTCATATTTGGTGACTTTTACCCCATTCTGAGGCGTGGGTCCGGGGAGGCTTCTTAGGGCGATTTTTCAATTTCTTGTTTTAGCTTTGATTCAGTAGCTAGATTAGTTCCTTGTAGTTATATTTATGTTATGTATCTGATTTTGGCTAGATTTGGGTCATTCAGAGTCGGATTTTCGTGGAAAGAGCATTTGTTCGAGGTAAGTGGCCTGCCTAACCTTGTGTGGGGGAACTCCCCTTAGGATTTGGTACTGTTTTAATATGTGAGCACGATGTACGTGAGGTGACGAGTACGTACATGGGCTAATTGTTGTAAAAACCCAATTTTTGCTAAGTAATAACATGTTCTCCTTCTTATTTGAGTCATATCAGCATGTGTAGTAACTTGTTAGATTAGAATAGCATGCCTACTTGCCTTAATTGTTTATCTGAACTCCGTGCAGCATGTTTAGTGAATTTCCCTGCTTTCCTTGACTTGTACTTGGTCTAAATTGTAGGATTTCATGTTGTAGCTGTTGAATTCTATTGTTTGAGTTGTGTATTTACTTTGGGACTACAGATTGGTAATCCGGGAGATTCCCCTGTTTGTGTATTTACCTTTGGGACTACGTAACGGTATTCCGAGAGATCCCCCTGCACATTTACGTTTGGACTACGAGACGGTATCTCGGGAGATCCCCTGTTGATATTTCTATGTATCGAGCTGTTACCTTCTGTGATTGCATTCTTGTTAAATTTCAGTCTTTATTTTACTGCAATATTTCATTTTGGCTTGCTGTATTAGTTATATACTAGTAGGACCCTGATCTGACCTCGTCACTACTCGACCGAGGTTAGGCTTGGAACTTACTAGGTACCATTGTGGTGTACTCACGCCTTTTCCTACACATGTTTTTCATACGCAGATCCAGGTTCTTCCTACCAGCCTCGTTCTTAGTTGCAGTTGCTGCTATCGGAGACTTCAAGGTACATCTGCCCGCGCCCGCAGATCCTCGGAGTCCCCCTCTATCTATGTTCACTCTTCTCTTATTTCTAAAGATAGTGATGTATAGAACAGTTAGAACTTCGTAGGAGCTTGTGACTTACGGTGTTCTGGGTCTTGGGAGTGTTATGTATTTTTCGAGAGTTAACTATTGTATATACCGAGCGGCATCTCAATTGCTTATTTAAATTAATTGTTGTCGTTAGTTGTTAAATTTCATGCTTTCATTTCAATTCTGCAAGTTTTAGGCTTACCTAGTCGTAGAGACTAGGTGTCGTCATGACAATTCACGGAAGGAGAATTTGGATCGTGACATAGAGTGACTGAAACATTTTCATCCTACAACCTTAAAAAGTGGTTATATTTTTAAAATCTTGTTATAACTAATTTTGTTTATGTTTCTAACCACAATATTGATAATTTAATGTTGTACGTTGGTCGATTATGCAACTAATTAAGGGTAAGACATCAGCTTTAAATTCTGGTGCACTATAATGATAAGAGTTAGGTTCAAGTCCCAACACATTTGGTGTAACATGCATTTATATGGGTAAGGCATTGGATTTGAGTCCCAATGCACCATATCGAAGATATAGTGATGGCTGAGGCGAACAATGTGCTTTTGATGAAAGAATCATGAAGTAACAATGTGTTTTTGATGAAAAAATTAAGAAGCCCGTCCTACTTGATATGCTCCATTCAGTGAAGCGAATGTGGTAAATAGTATATGATAAGTCTGAAAGAAGACAAAATAATTTTTCATGACTGTATGAATGTACGAGGACATGGCAAGGGACAAAATAATAATTGCCATCACTATGGTAAATATTTACTTTGGGACTACGGATCGGTAATCCGGGAGATCCCCCTATTTGTGTATTTACTTTTGGGACTACGAAACAGTATTCCGGGTGATCCCCCTGCATTTTTACTTTGGGACTACGGAACGGCATTCCAAGAGATCCCCCTGTCTTTCATATTTACTTTGGGACTACGGAACAGTATTCCGGTAGATCCCCCTGCACATTTACGTTTGGGACTACGAGACAGTATCTCTGGAGATCCCCTGTTGTTACTTCTGTGTACTGAGTTGTTACCTTCTATGATTGCATTCTTGTTAAATTTCAGTCTTTATTTTACTACGATATTTCATTCTAGCTTGCTGTATTAGTTATATACTAGTAGAGCCCTGACCTGACCTCATCACTACTCGACCAAGGTTAGGCTTGGCACTTACTGGGTACTATTGTGGTGTACTCACGCCATTCCTGTGCATATTTTTCGTGTGCAGATCCAGGTTCTTCCTACCAGCCTCGTTCTTAGTTGCAGTTGCTACCATCGGAGACTTCAAGGTACATTTGCCCACGCCCGCAGATCCTCAGAGTCCCCCTCTATCCCTTATGTTCACTCTTCTCTTATTTCTATAGATAGTGATGTATAAAATAGTTAGAACTTCGTAGGAGCTTGTGCCTTACGGTGTTCTGGGTCTTGAGACTGTTATGTATATTTCGAGAGTTAACTATTGTATATGCCGAGCGGCATCTCAATTGCTTATTTAAATTATTTGTTGCCGTTAGTTATTAAATTTCATGCTTTCATTTTAATTTTGAAAGTTTTAGGCTTACCTAGTTGTAGAGACTAGGTGCTGTCACGATGATTCACGAAGGGAGAATTTGGATCATGACATAGAATGACTGACATGTTTTCATCCTACAACCTTAAAAAGTGGTTATATTTTTAAAATATTGTTATAACTAATTTTTTTTTTATATTTCTGACCACAAGATTGATAATTTAATCTTGCACGTTGGCCTATTATGCAACTAATTAAGGGTAAGACATCGGATTTAAGTTCTGGTGCAATATAATGATAAGAGTTGGGTTCAAGTCCCGACACATTTGGTCTAACATGCATTTATATGGGTAAGGCATTGAATTTGAGTCCCAATGCACCGTATCGAAGATGTAGTGATGACTGAGGCGAACAATGTGTTTTTGATGAAAGAATCATAAAGTAACAATGTGTTTGATAAAAAAATCATGAAGCTCGTCCTACTTGATATGCTCCATTCAATGAAGCAAATGTGGTAATAGTATATGATAAATCTGAAAGAAGACAGAATAATTTTTCATGAATGTATGAATTTACGAGGACATGCAAAGGGGAAAAATAATAATTGTCATCACTATGGTAACTATAAAAGGATAACAATAAGGGTTCTCAAAGTAATCTTTCAAAAGTTGAAGGAAATATTTACCATCAAATTTGTATGAAAAATTTATAATGCACGTCGCGATAATTATACTACATTTCTTGAAGAGAATGTGACTTGTGATAAGCATTGAGAATGCACTCATTCCTAAAAGTGAATGTAGGAATATGTGATAAGTAATGAATAAAGACGTGCAATGCATGATTGAATCAATACCACACAACTCACCTCTACGGGAGGTTTGAGTGAAATAAAGAGAATGAATTGTATTGTGTGGCTACATGAATATGTCATTGGTCACGTAGTTGCGGTACCTCAAAAATATTTTGACATGCATTATCAAAAGTTATTAAAGGCAAAAGTAAAGCAAGAAATGATTTTGCTTATGATGATTTTGACCATGATAATTTATGATTTTCTTCGTGAAGGAGACATTCACTATATGGATGGTGTGACAAAGATCTTGTAGTACAAAACTAATTAAGAGCTCCGAAAGAGCTAATTTATTACTACTCGGATTAATAAAATTGTTCTTGACATTGATATTATAATAAGTCTCAAAAGAAACTTTTTGAGTTTCAAATATATAAGCCAAAGTGGTTGGCATATTTAGATTACAAATGAAAGGAAGATTAAATATCTTCATATTACTATAATCATACAGGGTAAATGTAAAAGGTTTCCCGATTTTTCTTCTATTTGTACTACACACGTATAAACATGATGTTGCAATCACATGCCATAAGTAAACTAGAGGTTTACTGAAACAAAGATTAGTTGGCATGACAGGTTGGCTATCTCGGTTTCAGTTATGATGCGAAAATAAATTAAGAATTCACATTGGCATATATTGAAGAAATAAAAGATTCTTCAAAAATTCTTTTGTGCTGCTTATTCTCATGATATACCAGCTAAGGTTGGGATTGAATCCCTTGATTTTTAAAATGAACAAAAGGTGATATATATATATATATATATATGAGCTCAGTCACCTTCCATGTAGACTGTTTACTATTATATGATTTTAATAGATGCATCTATTGTATGGTCACATGTTATCAACTTGCAATTTGTCTTTTGCAAGGTTGCCTGCTCAAATTATTAGAGCACAATTCTAGAATATAAATTTTGACAATTTATCTTGATAATGCTGGTTTAAATTCAAGTGGGTTTAGCAGAAATTGTATGCCTCCAATTAAGCTAAACTATTGGTTGAGATGTATTATTTAATATACAACAACACTTGTACGCATTTAACCAACAAGTTATGATAAATTCTCCCTATCAGAATTGGTTCAGGGTCAGGAATCAAATAATTTCCATTTAGAAATATAGATGTGCTATATGATTTAATTACTCCACCACAATGTCCAAATAAGATCCCTCAGAGAAGGTTGGGGATATGTGTTGGTGATCCTAACATTAGAAGGAGAAAATAAGCAACTGAAAAATTAATACACGGAATAAATTATTATGAGTACACCTAGATCCTCGTACAGGAAAATGTGAACTTGAATTTCAAGTGATAAATCATTTATAAAATATTGTCAGGCTCATTTGCTAACCCAAAGCTAAATATTATATTTCAGCTGTTAATGCTCAAAATAGAATAAAGTCCATGATAGATAGAGTCTATGGCACACATAAAGTGTAATAGACTAATTGTTTCCAAAAATAAAAATCCTTGAGGAAGGAGAGGAGAAAATGATCAAGATGGTCATAATAATGAGGCAACCGCTCTATAAGAGCACCTCGGCATAACACTTTATAAAACCTCATGAGAGAGTCTCAGTTATCTGAAAATAATGAGATCTCGATAAGTTACGTCATTATTGAATGATGATGGAACCGATATATAATGATCGTCAATGATATTATTGATATAATGTAGCGCTCAATGTTATTAATATTGACGAGGATCTTGAGCTCAAATCTGTCATGAAATTTGGACAGATAATGATTGGCCAAATGAAAAATACGCAATGAAAATTGACTTCACCTGAAAAATGTGAAGTTGGACGGATAGTCCCAACACCTGAGAGTATAAAGTCAGTGGAGGTATAAATGTGTTCTTGTGCAAAAAGTTAAATAAAAAATCAAGTCGATAGATATAAAGACGACTTGTGTCACAAGAAGATTTGTAAACGTCTATATGGAGACATGTTCTGCTGTGGTGGATAATCATTTCAGGTTTTGGTCTGACAATAGATTTGATATGCGTATAATGAAAATTCTTGAAGGATTTAAATTATTCTGAAGCATATTAAGGTTCCCAAGAAATTTATTAATAAAGTTTCAGCAAATCCTTATGTGGATTAGTGCAATTGGTGCACTATTTTATCTTTGATAGAACCATGAGTATAAAAATAAGTTAGCGAGATCTAGTTGTACTCCTATATTGAAATATGGTTAGTGTTATATTGTAAAAGGAATCATTGATATAGATTTGTTTATTCTAACAAATATTGTCAAGGTTTTGTTGGTTATACAATACAGGGCATAGTTCATTGTTCAGATAATCAATTTGTCTGTGAGGGTACTGCCATATTATGATATTCAACAAGATTCCAATTACATTGAAAATGATACTGCATACATAGCTCAATTGAAATAAGGACTATCAAAGGAGATAAAATAAAGTATATTTCACCAAAGTTCTATTTCAGACATGATCGTTGTTCAACAAATTTGTTCAAGTGATAATTTGACAAACTTCTTCACAACGCATTGCTGATCTCAATATTAGAGAAGTTGTTATACAAGCTTGGAATTCGTCGTCTCCAAGAAATAAAGTGATGTTTCATTAGGGGGAGGCAAATACACATTGTACTCTTTTTCTCTTAGCTAAAGTTTATCCCACTGGGTTTTCCTGGCAAGGTTTTTAATGAGGCAACAAGTTGTACGTATTAAGGTTTTAACGAGACACATAATATATGGATATCCAAGGAGGAGTGTTATAATGGTGGATGTCCATAACCACCAAAGGAATAATACCCACTACTCTTCCATAACTTCCACTACTCCAATACTTATGGTTGTAACTTCTATACTTCCATAACCTTCCCCATGATCTCAAATGCTTAATACCATGTTTATGACATTCCTTTGTATATCTCTATGTAATATTGTAATTAGAGGATGAGAAGTAATATTCTACACATTTGAATACATGAAAGAAATAAGAATATGTGCCTCTGTTTCTCTTTATAACTCTATAATTTCAGCTATTCTTTAAATAAAAGTCGTAGAAACGGCTGTTTGTGCACTCCCCCGTAGTATATACTCAAGCTCCTTTTTTTTCCTTCTTTTCTTTTGGTTAAAAGTATATTTACCTTACCGAAGAATCAATCAAAATAATCACATGAGGTATTTGTTCTTAAACCACCATCACATGTTCACAACCCATTTTTGCATAAATTTGCCTCCTATTTTCGTAGAAATTTGAAGAATTAGATAACCCGTTGGCAACGTAATCAGTCCCCTCCGGCCAATAGGGAAATCCTATTCAAGACCTGCTATGAGATCTCCTCTTGCAGTAACGAGGAGATTGAAAGTTTTTGGTCAAAATAACTCGAAGACCGGCACTAGTCTGCTGAAAACTTGTAGCGCTCCTAAGAATGTGGTTAGGTATTGGTCCAAAACATTTTCATATTATTTTCTAAAATAGAGGTGTCCGAGTCAAGCTTGAATGCACCTCGACTATTCCACTTTATACTTGCTACATCGTACTAATATCAGGATCAGATAATTTTGCTCACCGAAGTTTGAGTAAATGGGAAAAAATCACTTCGTATTCTTTTACCAAAACATTTATATATTAGCAAATCACCTTCTCAAACTTCCATTGAGACTACTAAGGGATATATTTTGTGTAATTCCATGAAGAAAGAAAAAGATTTCCTAAGCACAGACTGACAGACATAACACGAGCAAACCGTTCTGCTAAAACTTAAGTATGCATAGATAAAGAAAAGGAATGGATTAATCTAGCTATGCTACATTAAAATTGTTAAATCATTGAGGTTTTCGTGATGCAATCTAGCACACATCAACATAGTAAGGTATTATAAAACTGCAGGCTGGTTGTAATTCTCCTGGACTCAATGATCTACTTATCCTGGCGTTGCGTCTGTTGACTGGTGTTTTATTTCTGTATGAAGCTAGAACTTAAAAATGTTTTTACAAACCTTTGTTACTACTCGACAGGTCAAAGAAACTCTTGTGTTAGCCCTGTAAATGACAGTGTCATCACTATCAAGTGCTTTTACCGAACCTGATAAGTGCTGAGCCACTCCATGATTTTGAGCATTTGTTACATTTGCAGCCTGAAAAAAAAGGGAGCACAATTATACAAAGACGCCGGGTACTCATTTCAAGTAGATACTGAGGATAACCCCACTACACACTCAGCAATGCTAGTCATCTTACCTCGTTACATCGGTGCACCTCAGAATCTTTTATACCATGCAAGTAGTCTGGACAACAAGAAACAACACAAGTGCTAAGTAACAAATATGCGTAAATAATCTAGACATCTTTACAAATGCCCATAGAGCTTTTGATAAACATAGGTGAATCAGGGACTTTCGAAAAATGTGTGGGGATTTAGGGAAAGCACAGCCGGACCCCCCCCCTCTCTCTCTCTCTCTTTTGATAACCGTGGTGTCCGGGCCAACTTGCGCGCACCTCGATTAATTCCACGGAATACTTGCCACCTCCCACCAAGAGATTTGAATAGACCTCATGGTTCTCACTCACTGTATTGACCACTAGGCCACACCCTTGGGTGCAATCAGGCCTCCCTCTTTGTTTCGATGAAAGACTCGACGCTCACGTACTACGGGGAACTTTTTTGACTATTTTCCTTCATCAAAGCCGGACGTGAAGGGAAAAACCTCCAAAACTAGTAAATAAAGGAATCAAGGGCTCTTTACTAATATAATATCATATGTAACACTCCTTGAAGAAAGCCGTACTCCCATCAGCTTTCTTGTAGATAAAGAAGGCTAGTGACATCAGCTCTCGGCCTTTGTGAATAAGGACGTAGGGGGTTATTGACAAGTTATGGTGCAATTGGACAACTAGCATTGGAAGTTTGGCAAATGAAACCATCAGCAGAATGAGTTTTGTAGTGGGGGGGGGGGGGGGGGGGGGGGGGGGGGGTGAGGACCTTTTCTGTCACTAGCAATAGAAGTTAAAACTTCAACGACAATGTTGACACATCTTCAAAGTACTCTGACAATAGTTATCAAAGTTGAACTGTAACATGAGTGGTTCTGTCGAAACAACCCCAAATAGAAAGCTTTACCTGAGTACACCAAATCTTTGAAAATCAACAAACTGCGAGGCATCAATACGATAGAAAACGGATGGCAATTCTCCAGCTGTTCACTAGAATTCATCACAGCAGCCACTGGATCAGAAATTTTGTCATCAACGCCGTTTCCATGGGTACCGACACAGCTGCTCAAATTAGGATGTGGAGTGAAATCCATAGCTACAGGAGATCCAAGAGAAAGAATTGCCACTACAGGATAATAAGCTGGTCCATCTTGATGCGGCTACAGTACAGGTGCTCTTGTCAGCAAAACTAATTTAATGTTAAGCAAAGCCAAGGAAATTAATCCTGATTCACTACTATAGCTATTATCCAGTTTTATTAGCTATGAGCCTATGACTTAAATTGTCCACAATTTAACAAGAGCTAGCAGTTGCAATACGGACCTCCTAATCAGAACTAACATGATAAGCACATTGACTTTATATATAGACAGACAGCTTCATGTCAAAGGAGGCTGTTTTAACCCAGGATAATCTCATAAAAAGAGGAAGTCCATTGTGCTCAAGATGCTTTCTATGTGGGGAAAATGCTGAGACAGTTAGCTATCTATTTTTGCATTGCAAGATAACAGACCAACTATGGAAAATCTTTATTAGTCTCAAAGATATTTCCTGGACAATGCCCTGTAGGATTACTGGAGTTCTTTTCAGTTGGGATGAAGCTGGAGGTGAAGCAACAAACAGAGATAGATGGAGGACTGTCCCGACATGTATTTGATCGACAGTCTGGAAAGAGAGGAATTCTAGATGTTTTGATGACAGAAGCAACTCAGTGCAGAAGATCAAGCTTCGTTGTGTTCTACTTTTTTGTTTTTAATTTACACAGAAGATACTGCCAATCCTAGAAATTCTATTGCATACCAGTGTTCTTATTTCTGCTTACTTGTAAATATGGTTTTCAGTACAACCTATGTACTCGTTTGATTAATACATACAAATGTTATCAGCTCAAAAAAAGAACTGTTCAAAACTTTGTAAGGAAGTAGGTGCAAAATAAAAAAAAAAGAATATGGGAACATATTTGAGATAAAAACGGAAACGGGAAAAAGGAGGAAGAAAAAGAAGAATAAGCAGCGAATGAAATTAGCAAAGCAGCTTACACGAGTTCAGAACAAACCATTATTCCTTGGTTAGGAAGGTATTCGTTGATAAGCACATGATTAATTGATGAAGGAAATAACCCTGATTTCTCATTTATTCTCTCTGTAATTCTAGTTAACCAAGGAGGCACTGCAAACAAGAAAAGGAAAGCAATATAATAAGATTTGACTAATAAGTTATACATTATAAATGGATCAAAAGATATATACACATATGAGATAGATATATAAAAGATACGTTCAAATTTTCAAATAAGAACAGATTAAAATATAACTCAGAAGATTCCAGAATATAAAATCTCATAATAACAGCACCTCTTTATTAAGATACTTTGGGATGGAAATAGGCAAAGATGCGCTATTGAACTAATTTCTGCATCATTCAAGTTCCTTTTTTAATTCTTCATGCATGTGTCTCTGGGTATTTCTTGTGGAGGCAGGGGCGTGCTTCATTCTAAACCAAGCAGCAACGTCTACAAGGTCAGTGCATGAGTATTATGAATTCCATCTTAAACATTTAATCCGTTAACAAAAGCTTTCTTGTTTGAGAACATTGTACCAGAAGCTAGAACATGTAGCCAGTATCCAATATGCGTGATACCAGATTTTTAGAGCCAAGTTCATGCTTCGGGAAGGCTGAAGTAGGTATCTGTAGCACAAAAGCTCGGGTTCATTTTTCAGCCACTTTTTCAGCAGCTTTGCTAGCCAGATCTTGTTGACGAGAATTTTTCCACCAACAAATCGACAACCAGAACTTTTTCGACAACTCTTTGACGTATTTTTTTCGGTAATTACGCGACGACACTATAAAGAAAATCATTTACTTTTTTCATTTCAAACAAGTAAACTCTCTCGACAATGAGTTTACGGAGAACGGTAGAATGTTAAATGTTGGTATCATTGTTTGAAGTTAAGTTCTTACGTTTGTCATTTTCCGAATCGGACAATCATTATATTTGAATTGTGTTTAACACATATAAACAGGTGCTTCTCATCAAACTATCAAGTAAACCAAATTTTATCTCATCTCTTACTTCCCCATGATCCTGACAAAGAGATCACTAATAAACAAAGCCCTCCAATGTCAATGAAAGATTGATCAGAGAGAAATCTATTACAGAACAGTTTTGGTTTATGCTTTGTCCAACCTCTAGATCTGCACGTGTCCGAGCAACTTAGGCATTAAGGATGTTAGACCTATTAGTTAAAAACCTATTCCCTCCGTCCCAATTTATGTGATGTGTTTGACTGTTCACGAAGTTTAACAAAGAAGGAAAACTTTTGAAATTTGTGGTCTAAAATAAACCATTGATATTTGTGTGGCTATAAATCGATCTTATTAAAGATAAAATGGACATTTTTAAGGTTAAATTGTTACTAAATACAGAAAGAAGCCATTCTTTTGGGACCGACCGAAAAGGAAAGAGTGTCATATAAATTGGGACAGAGGGAGTATTAAAGATTATTGCAGAGGTACTTTTGTTAGACTTGAGAAGGTACTAGATGTTACACTCTCAGCCTCCTAAAATCCATTCTTGGAAGGAAAACAAAACAATGAATGCATCATTTGATACAGATGAGTCCGTGGATTCAAGAATTAAAGGTTATTCAGTGCTACTGTAAGCTTGATCTAAAAACGCATATAATCATGTTAATAGGGAGTTCATGATCCTGTAATGGAAACAACATGAGATTCGGAGGTAGATGGAGAAAGCGAATTATGCATTGTATATCCACAAGTAAAGTGTGTGGTGTTAATAAAAGGAACTCCAACATACCTCTTTTAAATATTCAAGAGGCCTATGACAAGAGGATTCACTCTAGCCTACATTGTGCATCCTTGTAGTATAAGCACTTCGTTAGATGATGAACAAAGCTGTGCCAGAAGGAAACTTAAGGAGATTCTCAAGCAAAAGGAAGGTGAGACAACGTTCACATATCTAATCTAACTTTTGTTGATAACACATTAATGTTTTGTAATGCGAAGCTGGCTCAATTACAGCATTTTGGAGCATCTTTCTAGGGTATCAGGCTTGCCTGACGATCAATGTGATAAATGTGAGACCATCCCGTGGAAGAGATGGAGAATATTGAGAAACTTGCAAAGTTGAACACTTCCAACAACTTACCTTGGTCTACGGTCTATCTTTGCAAGCTACTTATAAGGACTGTGCTTTGGATTTCGATCGTTCGGAAAGTTACCAAAACATTATCGGATGGAAGCATAAGTACTTATACAAATATGCAAAGGAGATTGATATAAAGTACTACATCTAGCCTATTACATGTCTCTCATGCACATATCTGCTCAATACCAGAAAAATTGAAAAACTAGAAGAAATTTCTTGTCGGATACAAATTACCTAATAAACTGGAAGGTTGCTAGGTTTGATCCTAAATGCATCAGCTCTAGATCTAAACAATATATAAGAAACCTATTGTTCAATCCAAGATCAAACTTCAAAACGGTACGCCCAGATCCCTCTCTGGAGTACCGCAATGCTCTCTTTGCTCTATCTACTTCTCACACTACTGTTTGTCATCTTCCCACTTCCAATCCGAATATATCCTCTCGAATTTAGTGCTATCTTTGGTCAAGCCTTTAGAAATTTCAGTTCTCAAGGTTTATTTTTTGATACCTATCAAGATCACAAAAGGTCAACTTTTTGTAGTATGTAAAATGTACAGAAGTGTCATATTGCATCCTTTGCGCTATAAATCTCTCAATATTGGAGTTTGATGGTGGCCTTCATGCTTCATAAATTATGAAATGTTAATCCTACTGAAAGAATATACTCCAATTATTTGCAAGTCATTTGAAAATTAACTAAACATTTATTGGAGAATCTACGGTTTCAGAATTGCTTAGAGAATTACAGTAAATGGAAGTTAATGTAAGTGGTTAGCAGTTTGCATAATTTCCTAAGTGAATATTTAGTTCTTTAACAGTTTGTTTGATAAGCCGGAAACTGCTAACCCGAAATTTGAAGTCAAAAACACAGTTTCACACACTGCATTATTAGAGATAAAAAGAAGAGGGTTAAATGAGTACATACAGTCTTGAGCAATAAGGCCCTTTTCATGCACAACTCCTCCTGCCATACAAATGATTAAATTTATTAAGGCAAAATGTGTATAAATTCATAAAGAAATGAAAAGAGATAATTGCACTTTTGGCCCTCCAGTTAGTAGTACATTCTGATTTTGGTTCTTCTAATATTTCGCTAAGCACGCCCCCAGGGCGTAGCTCAAGTGGCAAAAGGTGGTGGATTTGTGTCTTAGGTCACAGGTTCAAGTCCCCCACCATGCAAAGCAAAGCCTGGTATTTAACTGGAGAAGGATAGAGGGGTGGAACCACTATCCACCGAGTTTCGAAGGCTGCGGTTGGTCCAAAGGATCGGTCCCAGACAAATTTCTCGGTCAAAAAAAAAAAAAAAATATATATATATATATATATATATATATATTGCTAAGCACATTAAACCTTCAATATACTAAAACGTGATTTTTTGGTCCCTTTATACAGGAAATAGACTATTCCTAGAACTATATTATCCTCAAATATGGAGTAACAATACAAATTTAACATAACAAATAACTAATTATCGCTTAATAGTTCATTAAATTTGTGAAGATTCACAACCAGAGGCATGAAAAATGCACGTATCAATTAGTTGAATGTTAAATGCGCTTAAGCAGAAATCAAAAGGACCAAAAAAGAATTTATCGATATTTGAGGGACTAAAAGCACAAATTTCCCAAATGAATAATAATCCCACGAACATTAAAACGCAGCATACCCCAATTCTGCAATCTCCTGTTCTTCAAAGATTTCCATTTAGAAATTGGCGCACCGTTTATCTAGAAAAACACACACAAAAGAAACAAAAGTCTTGTAAATAATGGAAGAAAGTATTTCAAGAATTAATAGAACTCAAGAAAATGAAAAAGGCAAAGAGGATGGATTAAGTAAGTAATAAAGACGGGAATTTTACATTATTCAAGAGCTGGTCGTGTTCAGAATCAGTAATGAAATCTGGAATGTAGAATACAGTGGGTACAGACCCAACTGCGAAGTCGTTCATTTTTCTGCTATGGCAAGGACCAACTTGAAATCAGTCCAAGTATCCCCAGTACACCTAGTCCGATCAATGAACCACTTATATTGAACAAAAATGTAAAATTAAACAAGAAAATTTATGACGTTTTGACAGAGTTTTTTGTTTAGGTGTCGTTTGGGGATGATTTACGGTGTGTTTGGCAATTTTCCCGTTTGGTTGGTTTAAATATTTTTCTTATCAACTTATTTTGCTATAATTGGAGAAAAATATTTTCCTTATCAAAGCGAAAAAAAAATATTTTTCAAAACTAGTTATTAACCTTTCTTATCCTGTTCCCTACTCTCACTAAAGACATCTCTGGAGGTAGTTCGAGCTTGTAAGCCACCCGACCAACTCACTGAGTGATTCTATACGGTCTGACATACCTAGGACTCAATTTCCCTTTCTTCCCAAGCTGCATTATAACCTTCATGGGGAAACCTTCAAGAATACCCAATCATCCTCTTTGAACTCCAAATCCCTACGACGCACATCGGAATAGGACTTCTGACGACTCTGAGCAGTTTTCAACCATTTCTTAATGATCTTAACCTTCTCCATAGCCTGATACACGAGGTCTGGCCCTACCAACTCTGCTTCCCCAATCTCGAACCACCCAATGGGAGATCAATATCTCCTACCATATAGAGCCTCGAAAGGTGCCATCTGAATTTTAGCATGATAACTATTGTTGTAGGCAAATTCTATGAGTGGCAAATGATCATCCCAACTATCCTTGAAGTCATGAACACAAGTGTGCAACATATCCTTGAGCGTCTGAATCGTCTACTCTGTCTGCCCGTCGGTCAGTGGATGGAAGGTTGTACTAAGATTCACTTGAGTACCAAGCCTTGCTGAAATTTTTTCCAAAAAACAGCTATGAACTGTGCCCCCTGATCAGAGATGATAGAAGTTGGAGTGCCATGAAACCTGACTATTTCCCTGATATACATCTAAGCATACTATTATGCCGTGTCGGTAGCCTTACCAGGTAAGAAGTGTGTTGATTTCGTGAGTCAATCCACAATCACCCAAATTGAGTCAAACTTGCGAGGAGTGCGAGGTAGCCCTACCACAAAGTCCATATTGATCATCTCCCACTTCCACATTAGAATCTCTATGCTTTGTGCTAACCCACCGGGCCTTTCGTGTTCAGCCTTCACCTGTTGACAATTTGGACATCTTGCCACAAAGTCTGCTACATTACTATTCATGTCATTTCACCAATAGACTTCTTTAAGATCATGGTACATCTTTGTGGAGCTTGGGTGCACAGAATTCCTGGAAGAGTGAGCCTCGGTCATGATTCTTTCCCGGAGACCATCTACATTAGGAACACATAATCGCCCTTGGTACCTTGGCGTACCATCATCCGTACCAAGAGAAAAATCCATGGTCTTATGTTTATGAATTCCTCCGTCAAGTGTACCAACAAGGGATCGTCATATTGCTTCTCCTTGACTTCCACAACAAGTGATGATTTAGCCCTATTTTACACAATCACCCCTCCTTCATTAGAATCCGCAAGACGAATTCCCATACTAGCCAACCGATAAACCTCCTTGGCTATCGACCTTTGATATGCCTCTTTGTGAGTCAAACTACCCATAGATTTCAGCCTGAGAGCATCCACCACAACATTAGCCTTCCCCGGATGATATAGAATATCGATATTGTAGTCTTTGAGTAACTCAAGACATCTTTTCTAAGTCAGATTCAATTCCTTCTACTTGAAAATATATTGAAGGCTCTTATGGTCCGTGAATATATCCACATGGACCCCATACAAATAATGACGCCAATCTTTAATGCAAATACCATTGTCGCAAGCTCTAAGTCATGTGTTGGATAGTTCTTCTCATGATTCTTGAGTTGCCTAGAAGCTTAAGCGATCCCCTTTCCATGTTGCATCAATACACACCCAATTCTGATCCTTGAAGCATCATACTACACCACAAACCCATATGTACCCTCTGGTAAGGTCAACACCGGTGTCGTAGTCAATCTTGTCTTCAACTCTTGGAAGCTCTTTTCACAACCGTCTTACCACTAGAATTTAACTTCCTTATGTGTTAATTTAGTCAATAGAGAGGCAAGAGTAGAGAACCCCTCCACAAACCTCCTGTAATACCCAGCTGAGCCCAAGAAACTGCAAATCTCTATTGGAGTTGTACGTCTAGGCCAATTCTTCACATCTGCGATCTTCTGAGGATCAAACTTGATTCTTTCACTGGAGACAACATGACCCAAGAATGTGATAGGTTCAAGCTAATTCACACTTTGAAAACATCGCATACAACTTGTGTTGATATAGAGTCTGCAAAACTGCCCTGAGATGATTAGCATGGTCCTATCGACTTTGTGAGTATACAAGAATGTCACCGATGAACACTATCAAAAAGGAGTCGATAAATGATGAGCTAAAAACACAACACAAAATTATGCTCGATAGTCGAATATAATAAATTAAAATATTGTATCCACGGGGATTTGAGTTAAACAGTATTCTCATAATTTGTAGATAGCTTGCTATCCAAGACGATCAACAATGGAGATTTATGTGATTTAAACTAAAATTAACTAAGAATCTAAACTATTGGCTAATGACAATCAACACAAGTATTAATCAAAGGAAGTTACCAATTGTGAGAAGATATGGTTGATAGGATGGGTGCAAGATAAATGTTTGGGATTTAACTCTATGTAATTCACTTCTAATGTTCAAGTGAGCCTCTCAAATTCACTTGGTTATTAGTAGAAACTTATCTCTCGATTAAGTCTCAATCTCACAAGATGAACCAATTCTAAGTACGTAAAGATATGCAATAATTTGTAGTGGATTGGTCTTTGGGAGAACCTCTTTCAATTATCCTCCTAACTTAATTTAATAAACAATTCAATTATCCTCTTTCTATTACTAAGAAGAATTAATGAATTAAACCAACAAAATATAATGCAAGAATATCACAAGTTATGCCTCTCTCGATTACATGAACCAGTGAATATAGATTTAACGATTAAAACACCCAAAATGATTCAATACATAAAACTAGAGTTAATTATCTACAAACAAGTATCAATACACCAAATCCATCAAACCCTAAAGAGAACTACTCCATGGACATGGAGTAATTCATCATAGCAATGTTTAAGTTAAAGGAAAACATAAAACAATCCAAACCTTCTCTTGAGTGAGGATTGAATGATAAAATCCTTGTGCTTTTTCTTCTCCACCTCATCCTGAGCTTCCTTAGATTTTAGATGTGTCAAAAGTTCAGAAAACAACATTTTTCATGTATTTATACCAAGTAGGGTCGGGCCCAAATGAAATCACCCTTTCCTAGTCGAAATAGGAAAACTTGCAAACTAAATGCTTTTCATGCATCGCACTATGCTACACCCAGTGCGATGCATTAGTGCTTTTTCTCGTCAGACCTCAGAAACCCATCCTTTGAACTTTGTCAATATTTTGACACAAAATTACACTCATGCGTCGCACAGTGCCTCACATTAGTGCAAATTTCTCAGAGTACAACTCAAATCATGCATTTTGACGCCCAGACTTGGTCCTCGACCCCCGAACATGATCCTGGCTTAATCCCTTGGGATTTTACTCAAAATTCAAAGCTCCAAATCACTTGAATTAGCTCCATAATATTTACATAGCTCGGAATTCTCCTACAAGGAATAAAATATACAATTAGTGCAAAATACTAGCGATTAAAACTCATACTCAATTAAAGTACAGTAAATTCGAGTGTAACTGTCGGGCCCCTTTTTTCCCCTTTTGTGGGATATGGGTTTCGACATGCTTTAGGATAACTCGTTTCCTTTTGGGAATTGAAGAGTCGCCACCTAAACGGATTTAAGGTGCGTTAGGGCACCTAATGCAAGTAACTCATGAAATCGGTTTACATTACCAGAGATTGGGCAAGAGCTTGAAATTACCTTGAGGGGAAGGTGTTAGGCACCCCTTGAGGTCCACAATGGTGGGTACCGACCAAACTCATTTTAGTGAATTAGTCACTAAGCAAGTAAAGCAGTTTAAGCACACATATGGATTACAAAAAATGGGAATACGTGGGTCCTAGGTTTATTAGCCTATAGGATCATTTCTGTGCAATACCCAGTAAACCTTCCTCAATTAGAGGGGTTACACGTGACATTAGCGTACAGGTCATCATATCCTTTACTACCCAATTGCCCTCCCCTTGGTGGTTATATAAGCGATTCTAATTAAACGTACTTTATGCGTGCATTACCCGTCCCGTTTTTATGGCCCTGGAGGTGTTTAGGACCTCTAATTAAGGCAGTTCTAGACTCTCCTAAATTTCTTAAAAGGAGAAAATCTAAGTGACAATTAAAAGCAAGTAGGAATTTCAGGTAAAGGAACAATTAAGGGGACTCACATTAACCTCCACAAATAAGCAGTCAATTGCACGTCTCAAACAACAATATTTCAGATACTTTACGAGTCCTAAAGCAGGATATCTAGGTGAGCATGACAAACAGAACATATGCAACATTGTGTTAAAGCGATGCAGTGGAGACCTAATCAGTTTGCCTACTAATTTTAGGACTTGCAAAATCTGAGCAGTTCGCAAATAGTTAAGCAAAGCATAGTTCTACAATTTTCAAGATTTCAATTATCCTACAGGCTTGCCTAGGCGTGGATCCAAGATGTCCTATAAACATGATATCTAATTATTAATCAGAATCTTAATACTAACAAACGATTTTAAACATGCAGTTTGAGTTCATTATGTCCTATAGGCATGTTATCTAGGTGCTGAACATTACAGAACTGATTTTATACATTCATCTCTACAAACATGTTATCTAGGTGTTGGGACTGCTTTTAAACTTGCTCTTATAGACATGGTTGCTACTGATTTTATGCAATATAAGCGTGGTATTTATGCGAGTGCGATAGAAGTCCTAAATCATGGTTTCTGATGCACATAAGAGAATGATCATGATTTTTTAGATGGAGTTAATAACACCCTAGTGACAGGATTTCTAAGCAGGCATGATGTATGCAGAATTTTTTAGAAAAGCAGAAGTTTTAGAACAAATGATATGATGCCTATGAACATGTTTTCTAATGCACAAATGATCCTAAGAGCATGATTTCTAATGCAAGCAAATAGTCATAGTAATCTTAAGAGCATGATTTCTACCCAATTGCCCCCACAAAAATTATATGAAAATCCCTCCCATTTTACTAATATCCCCAATATCTGTTTTACAAGAATTATTATTACAGACCATAAATCAATTACAGAAATAAGTAATGTTATACTATAGAGCCTGGATAGGTCCAAAATAAACTTGGAGGACCAGACCTTCAACCAAATCCAAGTACCATAATCTCATAGTGTCCAAGAGAGTGTCCTAGTGCATCAAAGTTCCCAAGGGCCTCAGGGACCCCCGGAAATGCTCACACCAAGACCCTTTTTAAGAGAAGTAGTTTTTGTGCAGTGTGGAAGGGCCAACCCCAGTGTGCCAAAGTTCGGAAGAATCTCATGGATTCCTAGGAAGTACACACACTGGAGGGGCAGAATCCCAAGTATTCTAAGAGTAGTAGTGGGAGTGCTTGAAAGAGTAGGAATAATTTTAAGAAAAACATATCAGAAGTGAAACCAATTTAGAAGTGAACATAGTTTAGAAGTGAAAATGGTTTGGGAGTGAAAATGGTTTAGAAGTGAAAACATATTACGAGTGAAAACAATTTAGGAATATTCTAGAAAAGATTCAGCAAACAACAACAAGTAGGAAACACAGTCACAAGGTTTCACACAACGCTTCATATTGCCCAGACTCAACTCAGTTCATTAGTCAACCTTAGATGAGCATATAGCATGCTGAGAACAAACAATTACACAAAAAGGGAGCAGGGGTTGGGAACGCAAGAATCCTGAATCAGGAGCATATAAAAACAGGGTGTTAGGGAAGCATGCTAGTCAGGAGCATAGAGCAGGCATGAGGTAGATAACAATTCATTAGGACATATTGATTTAGGGTCTAGACAGGAATCACTCAAGTGTAAACAATCATACATAACTATAGAGGTAAGCATACTGACTCAAAGCAATGGACAGGGAAACATAGAAGTTTAATGTAAAAGTAGTCATGCTAATCAGTTCATAGAGGGGACAGAGTTGATCACACCAATTGAGGTTAATGGAAAAGTGAGAGTCTTAGACATCCAAAGTAAACATGGTGCCTTAAAGCAATAGACGAGGAATGTTCAAACTTAAACACAGAAGTAAGTTTGTTGGTATCGAGCAATAAACATGAAAGACTAAAACTTAAACAGAAGGTAAACATGCCGATTAGGGTGACAAACAAGAAAGAATGAAACATAAACATGCAGATCAAAGCAATAAATAGGAAAGAATACATAATTAAGTACATAAGTAATTATACTAGAGACATGGATTTAACAAAAATAGAACTACAGAGAACATACATGTTCAGACTTCATAATGACATTAGGAATAGGGACTTACTAGCTGAAGGAAAGAAAATAGGATACGAAAGGTATGCATGATTCAATAGTCTAGCCTTGGCTTTCAGCCGACTAGACAAGCAATGAGCACAAGTAGCAGAGAGATGAGAGCAAAGTATGTGTGTGAGTGTGTATTTTTTTTGTGAACTATTATTCATTTCTTGAAGAATCAGAATGAGAGTGTATATATAGACTTAGTGAGGTAAAACAAATTAGGTAAAGAGGAAATCGCAGTTCGTAAAACAAGGGTAATCAAATAAAATCAATCAGCCAATTATGGAATCAATTCCTATAGAGAAATTCGGAAGAGACCCCTTAAATTGGGGAGAGTCAATTAACGGTACAGAACTAGGGCTTAAATAAGGCAAGAAATCAATCTTATAACATATATGAGTCAATCAAATCCCCAAACTATACTGATAGTTTAATTAAGGCAAGTATAACTAATCCAGGTCACAAATAAAGAAATAGGTAAAAATCCCGAAAAATACTGATTTTAACAGGAAAAAGTTATTCGAAACCTAAATAGAATCAGTCAATATAATTGGTTAACAGAAATAAACACAATAATGGGAAAAAATTAAAAAAATCAGTGACATAAACAGAAATATCTAGGGTTTAAGCATATGCACGAAGATTAATCAAACCAGTAAAGAAATAATCAGATTCAACATTTGCAAGCTAGGAAAACCTTTTTGAAGAAACTTAGGACGGAACCCTAATTTCAGAAAAGTAATGAATCAAACATTAACAAAACAGAAGATTTTTGGGGAAAAATACCAAATAGAACTCAGAACATCTCAGATCTACGAGAATCTGAACAGATCCAAGTAGTCATTGAACTAGGTTTTTTTCAAAAACAACAGAGATGAAAGAAATTCAGTCAAAAGCCATAGATTCGAACTAAAAATAGGAGAAAATCCGTACTCGCAAACGAGAATGGCCATAGACAGGCCTGTAAACAAGTTTCAGGCAAGAACATGTTGAATCTCTTTGAGGTTATCTTAGGAATCCATGTAATCAACAACCAGAAGGTGTAGAAGGCCGGTAAGGGCCTGGAAATACACAGAAACTCCATAGATGGGGAGTTTTGCTGGTGGAGATTAGGGTTTAGGGAGTGGTTGAGAAAGAATAAAGGGATTAGGGAAAGCAGTGACGGCGGAAGAAAGGGGAATGGTGGTTAGGGTTAGTCGTTTAGGATTTAAAATGGTAAGAAATAACGTGGACCGTTGATCTTAGAGATCAACGACCACGATTAGGAGGGGTCTTTGGGTCGGGTAGGTGTGGAATTGGGCCTGGGGGGATTGGGTTGGTATTTAAGGGGTTTGGGCTGGTGTAATGGGTTAGGTCCGAAAAGTTAAAGAAATTAAAAGGGCTATTTTTTAAATACCCAATTAATTGATAGAAAAATAATTTATAAAAATAATTAACAGATTATAAAAATTGTTTTCATGCATAGAAATGTTTTAAAAAAATTACTCAATATTTTAAAAATGCAACAAGCTATTTTTTGATAAAGTAATGTAATAATGCATAGATTCTCTATAATTGCAAAGTTATTGCAATTGTAACCCACAAATGTACATGTGGTCATTTGTGAAATAATTAGGCTTAGTGTAAATATAAATAGTAGAATTAAGTCATAAATTTGTTATAAAATCATTAGTAGTGCAATTAATGATTATTTATATGATAAAAATACTGAAATATTAGTTAGAAATCCTCAAAAATGCAGATATTATGGGAAAGTATTATTGATGCTAATGCACGGTTTTGGAAGTACATATGCATTTTGGAAATAATATAGGGAAAAATTGGGCATCAACAGTAACAAGCGACTAAAACACGAGATTATAGCCTACCATAAACACCCCACACTTAAACCATTGCTCGTCCTAGAGAAATCAAACTATACTTTATATGGACACGACCTTTCTAAACAACTCTCATAACTCATCATACCAAGACTATTTAAAATAGATTAAGCACAATAATATAACATCATAGCATCAAGATTTGACTCATAAACACCACATATTATTTATAACCCGCTCACTTACTCTAAAACATAGATTAACGAAATTACCTTTCCTTCATGAATCAAGTTCCCTCACACAACAAAAGAGAGTAGTTCCACACACAATAAATTTAAGGACAATTAGGAACTTCAAAATAGAAAGAATTTACTCTCTCTCAGAAATAACATTCACAGTCATAAAAGATGACCCATAGGCTTGCCCGTAGTGTACTACTCAACTAATTGAGTTTATTCAGTCAAGGATCAAATAGGACTTCAATTGGTTGTAATATAGATTCCGGGATAGGTAGGATAAATTTAGATATAAGAGTGACCACACCTCCCTAAGCACTTTAATACATACATTTCATTGTTCGAAACCCGACACTTATGTCAATCCATAACTCCACCTTCACATCAATATACATTAACTCCCAACTTATTTAAGCACAATTACATCATAAGTAACCACTATCAAGGAATATTTTTCACAATTGTAAAATTAATCTTTTTTTTTCTTTTTTCTCAATTCAAGTGGCTCTTACTTTTTTTAAACAATGCACTTTTCTCCTTATTTTAATAGTTCCACTCAAAAGCCAAACCAAAAACCCCACACTTCAACTTTTGCAAAGTTCATAACAATTTTAAGTGCTCACAAGAAGTAAGTGGTTCAAATAGATAGTCAATTCAAAAAAATGGGTAAGGCTTGTAATGTGGTTGCCAAAGAAACATGAGTACATGCTCAGCGGGGTTAACTAAGATACATAAAAATTAGGTGGGTAAAAGCATATAACTAGCTCAACAAAGAAACTCTTATATCACTTCCAAGACTAAATAAAATTACTATTTCGCTTTACAAACACACTAGACAATAAATGCAATGCATAGAATATGCAAAACCTTACACACACGGCACATAACTCACTCAGGATTGGACTATCACGACACTCTAGTCAAAGCAGTTAAACAAAGTTAAGATCATACAGTTTAAGGTACTTATACAAGAGTAAAAAAACTGAGCCTAAGTGTCACAACTAAAGCACTCACTATTCTCAATGCATAATAAAGTTAAGAGATATTGTCTTCCATTCAACTCATAGCACAAGGTTTTACTTCTAAAAATAAAAATATAACTACAACCGGTTCAAACAAAACCCCTAGAAAAGAACCGCGGCACAAAGAAAAACTAAGAGGAAATTATTACACTACCTAACAAATTAAAATCTTTTTGTCTTTTTTCTTTCGACTTTAATCCCTCAAGAAACCTGTCGAATGATATCCATCATCGGGAAAAATCAAAAATATTAATTTGTTTTTATGTCAAACTACTACAACTAACCAAAATAAACTAACCAAATTAATATACGTACAACATACATAAAAACATATCCCCCACCACACACTTTAAGTTGTGGCATGTCCCCATGACACACAATTAAAAAGCATAAAGTAGAGGAATCTTCCCTGAATCTCTAGTCGGGGTCTGAATCAAAGCCGGGCTCCATTTTTCTCGCCCGAACTAGTGATTACATCCAAGCGGACAACTTCTTCTTAGCCTTTTTAGGGTATACCCACACTTATCTTTTCTATTCATTGCAACCTTTTCTTTCGAACTCTTCACTTTCCACTCAACATTTGCAGCTGGCTTCTCCTTTTTCGCCCCCGTTTCTACATTTATCTCAAAAGTTACAGTCTCCTCCACCACTCTAAGCATAAGTTTTCTATCATGTATGTCTAATATTTCTCTACCTGTTGTTAAGAATGGTCTTCCTAAAATTAGAGTAACCTCTTTATTCTCCTCCATATTTACTATAAAAATCCACAGGAAACAAAAACTTATCTACCCGAACTAAAACATCTTACGCTATCCCCTCGGGTATTAGAGTTGTTTGGTCAGCCAGCTGCAAATATATTGGTACCAACCTTATCTCTCCAACTTCATGTAAATAGAAAAAGGCATTAAATTAATCGAGGCACCAGAATCACATAAAGATTTGTCAGAATTAATAGAGCCTAAAGAACAAGGTATAGTAAAACTCACTGGATCTCTACATTTTTGTGGGAGTTTATTTTGCAAGATAGCACTGCAATGCTCTGTGAGCTTGACCAGTGATGTCTCCTCGATCTTCCTTTTCTTGGTAAGGACCTCCTTCAAGAATTTTGTATAAGCTGGCATTTGGGAGAGCGCCTATGTGAATGGAAATTTTACAATAACATGTCTCAGCATATCTAGAAACCTCTCAAATTATTTATCCATCTTCTCTCTATAAAGCTCTTTGGGGAAAGGTAAAGAAGACATGCTTGCTCTGTTATTAGATCCATCCTTTCTCAAAGTATTCTCATTGTTCTTCTTGTCAGCTCCCTTCTTTCCTTTCTTCTTTTTATCAACTTCATTTTTCAGCTGCTCCCCAATTTCTTTTTCAAGCACACTCTCTTTTTGGACCGGAGTGGGCTCTCCCAACACTTGCCTTCTTCCAGAGTTACAACATTTACAGTTTCTTTAGGGTTCCTTTTAGTATCAGCTGACAACGTACCTGGGATCCTCTCAGATAATATGGTAGCAATTTGTCCCACTTGCTTCTCCAAATTTCGCAACCCTGTGCCATATTCTTTGATAGCTGCACCATGAGCATCTAATCTCTCATCTGTCTTGACAATAAAGGACTTCATTAGATCTTCTAACCCAGGCTGAATTGGCTGTTGAGGCTGAAATTGCTACCTCTGTTGATTTTGGAAAACATGCGCCCCTTGTCAATGAGGTCTGGCATTATTTTGTTGCCACACATTTGTTGTACCTCTTGGTGAACTCCATGAAAAAACCGAGGTGCCTCTGACCCATTGCATTAAATTTGTAATTTCCAACAACATTAACTTCCTCGGTTGAGGCTTGAGTAGGGTGTCCTCTTCCACAAATATCACATGTTGTATGAGTTTCACTCTGTATTGAGGCTAAAGTCAGCTTTCTTATCTCCTTCATCATAGCATCAAGTTGTACATGTATATATGTGTTAGAATCAATCGGGTGAACACTATTCGCCCTTCTTCTTTCAGCACTTTCAGAGGGCCACTGATTTGCATCTTCAGATAATTTATCGAGAATAGTGACTATCTCCTCTGGTATCTTTTTCATTAACAGACCTCCAGCTGCACTGCTCAATGTTCTACGTGAGGCCGGTGTCAACCTATCCCAAAAATCTTGGAGTTGCATCCAGAGTTCAGTACTGCTATGTTGACACTTTCTGACTATCTCCTTAAACCTCTCCCAAGCTTCAAACACAATTTCATTGTCTTTCTGGCAGAAGTTATGGATCTCTCTTCTAAACTTTTCCATTTTAGCTGAGGAGAAATATTTGTCAATAAATTTTCTGGTCATCTCCACCCATGTTCGAATTGATCCTTGGGGCAAGCTCCGAAGCCACTACTTCGCATCATCTTTCAGTGTGAAGGGGAATGCCCTTAGATAAGCTGCATCTTGTGAAACACCATTATATTGAAAAGTGTTCATGATCTCCTCGAAGTTCATTAGATGATTGTTTGTAACTTTGTTCATATTTCCTATGAAGACACAACAATTTTGCAGAGTTTGAAGCAACCCTTGCATCAATTTGAAATTGTTTGCTGCAAATGAAGGTGGTCGAATGCTTGACGAACCTTGGTTGTAGACCGGTCAAGAGTAATCACCAAGTGGTATCCCAACACTGGATCTATATTTCTGAACTGGCCTGCATCCACGGGTTGATTTTGATTAAGTATGTGCCCTCTCTTCTTCATAAATACGTTGTGCATCTCTAAAATGTGCTTCTTTAGCATCTCGTGCAACTTTTTCTCTTTGTTGCGTTGCCTCTCTCACAGCCAGGTCCACATTATCTTCACCATTTCCGGCCATATCTTTGGTTGAGGATTTCCCAACCTTTTCTAACGTCTCAGTGATATTTCTTTCTTTCTTCAGCTGTTGCAGTTTTTTTCTAATTTCTGGCTCGTATGGTAGCAATTCTTTCCTAGAAGATTGAGTCGTGCACCAATCTAACATGTAACCTGCGCACAGTCAAAGAACACCAACCGTAAAAAGGAATATACAAAATAAAATAAAAAGAAAAAATTCCAGAATTAGCACTACAAACTATTTCAAACACTATTGATTGCCAATCCCCGACAACAATGCCAAAATTTGACGAGCTAAAAATACAACACAAAATTATGCTCGCTAGTCGAATATAGTAAATTACAGTATTCTCGTAATTTGTAGATATATTGCTATCCAAGATGACCAACAATGGATATTTATGTGATTTAAACTAAAATTAACTAAAAGTCTAAATTATTGTCTAATGACAATCAACACAAGTATTAAGCAAAAGAAGTTATCAATTGTGAGAAGATAAGGTTGATAGGATGGGTGCAAGATAAATGTTTGGGATTTAACTCTAGATAATTCACTTTTAATGTTCAAGTGAGTCTCTCGAATTCACTTGGTCATTAGTTCAATTGTTTAGTATAAACTTCTCTCTCGATTAAGTCTAACCTCACAATATGAACCAATTCCAAGTACGTGAAGATATGCAAGAATTTGTAGTGGATGGTATTTAGGATAACCTCTTTCGGTTATCTTCCTAACTTAATTTAATCTACAATTCAACTAGCCTCGGTTACTAAGAATAATTAGCGAATTCCACAAACAAAATATAATGCAAGAATATCACAAGTTATGCCTCTCTTGATTACATGAACTAGTGAATATAGATTTAACGATAAAAACAACCAAAACAATTCAATACATAAAACTAGAGTTAATTATATACTAACAAGTATCAATACACCAAATCCATCAAACCCTAAATAGAAGTACTCCATGGATATGGAGTAATTCATCATAACAATGTTTAAGTTGAAGGAAAACATAAATAATCCAAACCCTTGTCTTGAGTGAGGATTGAATGATGAAATACTTATGCTTTTGCTTCTCCACCTCCTCCTGATCTTCCTTTGGTCTTAGATGTGTCAAAAGTCCATAAAGTAACATTTTCCCATATATTTATACCAAGTAGGTCGAGCCTAAATGAAATCACCCTTTCATAGACGAAATAGGAAAACTTGGAAATTAAATGCTTTACATGCGTCGCACTATGCTACGCCTAGTACGACACATTATTGATTTTTCTTGTCATACCTGAGAAACCCATCCTCTGATATTTGTCAATCTTCTGACACAAAATTACACTGATGCGTCGCACAGTGCCTCACATTAGTGAAAGTTTCTCGGAGTACGACTCAAATCTTGTGTTTTGACGTCCAGACTTGGTCCTCGACCCCCGAACGCGATCCTCCCTTGGGATTATACTCAGAATTCAAATCTCCAAGTCACTAAAATTATCTCCATAACATTTACATAGCTCATAATCCTTGTACAGGGCATAAAATACATAATTAGTACAAAACACTAGCGATTAAAGCGCAAACTGAATTAGTACAGTATATTCGAGTGTAAAAAGCGACTAAAACATGAGAGTATAACCTACCATCAAGAAAATCCTTGAATACTCAATTCATAAGATCCATGAAAGCTTCCAGGATATTTTTTATTCCAAAAGACACCACCAGAAATTCAAAGTGCCCATACTGGGTCCTTAAAGCTGTCTTCGGAATATCCCGCTCCCTGATCTCCAATTGGTGATACCCTGATATTAAATCAATCTTGGAGAAATATTTAGCACCCTACAATTGATCAAACAAGTAATCTATCCTTGGCAGTGAGTACTTATTCTTGATTGTGAACTTGTTGAGCTGCCGATAGTCAATACACATTCTCGGTGATCCATCTTTCTTTCTTACGAAGAGAACGGTGCGCCAAGGGTGACATAGATATAGGTTGCGTTCCTGGCATCACATTAATCAAAAAATCAATCTCCCTGTCTGGTAGGATCCCAGGGAGCTCATCCAGAAAAACCTCTGGAAATTCATTCACAACTGGCACAGACTCAAGTGTAAGTGCCTCAACATCGTTGTTCGTAATCCGGATCAAATGGTAATTACACCTCTTGTTGATCAACTTTGCGGCCTTAAGGTAAGAAATAAACCTACCCTCCGGCACTACATCATCTCCCTTCCATTCAATAACTGGCTCATTTTGAAATTCAAATCTAACTGTTCTGGTTCGGCAATCAAGTTTGGAAAAACATGAATAAAGCCCGTCCATCCTCATTATTACATAAAAATCAACCATCCCCAATTCAATGAGATCGTCCATGGTGTCCCGACCAGGCGCCGTGATAACACAATCCCTGTAGACCCGCGCGTCCATAATAGAATCACGAACCGGAGTAGATACAAATAACGACTCATGAAATTGTTCCGGTTCTATCTCAAATTCCATGGAAACATAGGGAGTAACATATGACAAAGTATAACCACGATCAATAAGAGCATATAAACCTTGATATTCGACAGTCAATATACATGTGACAACATCTGGAGAAGCCTCTAAACTGTAGCAACCCCTCATAGTACAGAAACAGTTATGTCCTCTTGAACTTTGTGCACCACCCCTAGCTGCACCATGACCTACGGGTGATGGAGTGCCTCGAGCTAGAGGAGGTGTTGTAGATGAAGTAGCTGCAGAACTAGTTTGTTGTGTCGTACCCCTACCAACACTCTGGCGGGACGAACGACAATCCCTTTGAATGTGACCCTAATACTACACCCATAACATATGGGTAGGTCCATGAAGCAGGCCGTTAAGTTCATCTTCCCACTCCTAGGGCATGGGGCCTTTGCTACTGCTGAAATCTCCCACCAGGCCGACCCTGCTGGTAGGATCCCCTGTTGCCCTAACATAGCCTGAAACGACTCCACTATTACTGACTAGGCCCTAATGGTTGTGTACTAATTGAAGACTATGCAAAGGACTGGGATGAACCTGATGATCCTCCCTAAATGCCGACCTACCACCACCACCGCCACCACCACTAGAAGAACCACCAAAGTTGCCTGCGGACCGAGCCTTATTGCTATCTTCTTTATCCATTTTATTCTTCAATTTGTGGGTTCTGTGGCTTGAGAAAACACCACCATCTTCCCAGAGTTCATATTAGAATTCAAGGTAGTTGTAGAGGCCTCATTAATAACCAAGGGGCTGAGGCCCTCCAAAATCCGGTGCACTCTAGCCTCCATAGTGAGTAACATGTATATAGCATACTTGGACATACACGTGGATCTCATATGGTACTCCCACACACTAATTCTACCTTGTTTCAAGATCTCAAACTCTGCGACACAGGCTGCCTTAGTCTCGGCAGGCAAGAACGGATCAATGAAGGCGTCATCAAACTCACTCTACCTCGCTGGAGGGCTCCCCTCCTCACAGTAATCCTCCCACATCTCAAACCAAGAGCATGCCACCTCTTTCAGGTGGTAGGAGACTAATTCCACTGCCTCTATCTCAGTAGCACGCATAACTAGGAGAGTCTTGTGCATCTCATCAATAAAGTACCGGGGGTCTTCCTCAGGATCAGTACTTGTAAACACTGGAGGATCCAATTGAAGAAACCTATTCACCCTGGAACTAGCGGAATCCCCTGGTTGACTAGAAGAAGTAGGTGCAACATTCGATTTTTGGGCCTGGGAAGCCACTATCTGAGCCAACTTCTGTATGGCTACCCCTAAGGTCCCCATCAGAAACACTGGGAGAAAAAGTTGAGGATGGAGGTGGAACAAGAGTGTCAGTTGGAGGAATCATTGCACCCTAATTGGTGCAGTATGAGCAGGAGTAGTAGAATTAGGCGATGTAGTAGTTGGGGGAATATCCTCACCCCTCGGGTGCTCACCCGCAGCATCAGATATAGAATTAAATGTCACTTATGGTGGTGGAATTGGCTCTTTGTCCATTTCTTGCCTTCTTCCTAGGAGCCATATACTGAAAATTAGAACAATGCACGAGTTAAAGGGGCAACTGTCATACAATTAGCTCTATCGCACGATCTAGATCATCAAAGAAGGGTGACATTCCTAAAATGTCCAAGTAGCCTCTTAATTATAGATATGGTCGACAACACACCGATAAGAAGGACTCTATTAGACACGTCTCCGAGGCATCCTAGGACACTTTAAAACCTGACTCTGATACCAAGCTTGCACGCCCAACCGTTCTGCGGTCACATAACGCGCTGCAAAATCTCCCTCCAAAAATCTTCATGCTAGTTCTTTGACAAGTGTGCGGACCGCGAAATCGTTATGCGGTTGCATAATGGACCGCATAATGATCTTCAAAAAGTTGGCTCAAGTCCTCAAACGCATTAGCATACCTCGGCACCATGAAACCTCGGGTTCTAGGTGAAATTATTTGGGGCCTATATATATATATATTGTATAACTTATACACGTATTGTATTAATTAGACAATATATATATATATATATATATACACACACACACACACACACACACATTTTTATGTAGTGATTACTATTAGTATGAATTTTATACTTCATATTAAATATTGTATAATGATATACATAATTTTAAATCATGTTTGGTTTTTCTTATACCTGTAATCAAAATATACACTCATCTATTTACACAATGATCAATTTAACTTGCTATAATAGTTTATTAATTTTATTCTTATGTTATTAAATTTACTTATTACAAAAAATTATTGTATAAGATTTATTATGTTCGCATTGGAATTTGTTTCGAATTCTTTTTCCTTTTTTTTTTTAAAATTTAAATTTGATTATGAGAGAATTATTTTTTACGAGATAATTTATTTTCTCTAAGAAAAGGCTTTATATAATGTGCTTTGTTTTACTTTTCAAAATAATCTCTTACATAGTAAAAGTTTTTAAGCCAAGTTCTTAAAGTATAAATTTCGATTGGATAATTCCGCATCATTCAACCATATTGTATCTAGAGACAGGATCAAGGTTGATCCTAAGGAAGTTGAGCCAGTTCATTAGTGGTTAAGGCAAGTTACTCCTACATACTCAGTTTCCTAAGTCTAGTCGGGTATTACAAATAGTGTGTTGAAGAGTTTATGAAGATATCCGCTCCATTGACTCAATCGATTCAAAAGAGTGTGTAATTTTAGTGGTCCAATCAGTATACACTTAAAATAACCTTGACTATAGCTTTAGTGTTGACCTTTCATATGGGTTTATGAGGCTTTAAGGTTTAGTTTGATGTCTCTCAAGTTGGATTAGGTTGTATTTGATATAAAATGGCAAAGTGATCATAGTCGAAGGATACGAAAGACTATCCGACTCATACCTTTGAGCTTGTTGTGGTAATATGTGCACTTAAATACGACACTATTTTTATTGCGTGCCATGTAAGATTTACACATGATAGAATCCATTTGATCTTCGAGTGTTATGACATACAAGTGGGAGAAGTAATCGAGAGAGAAGAAGAGGATGGTCATTATCGATGTTTGATTGAGAACATTACAAGAAGGGGAGTCCTTTATATTAGTGGTTAGTGGTTGACATATCACACCCAAATAACTACTTAACCGCCTAAGTCTCGGTAATTACACAATGACCCCACTCTTCCCAGGTTGTTATACATTGCACTGCGTATACACACACACAACTATATATATATATATATATATATATATATGAACACAGCTATATATCAATACTCCCCCTCAAACTGGAGGTTGAAAAACATCAAAAAATCCAAGCTTGGATAAGATGAAATGATGTTGTGCTGAACTAAGTCCTTTGGTCATTAAATTAGCTAGTTGCAGACTAGTGGGAATGTACTGAGGACTGATCAATCCATCCTCAATATTTTCACGAATGAAATGACAATCGATCTTGATATGCTTGGTTCATTTGTGAAATATGGGATTGGCAATTATTTGCAAAGCTGCCTTGCTATCACAGTACGAACTAACTAGAACATCAACTGGAATTTGCAGCTCCTTGAGCAATCCTAACAACCAAGTGATCTCTGCACCTATTGCTGCAAGACTACGATACTTAGCCTCTGTTGAACTGCTACTAACTATAGTTTGCTTCTTCGACTTCCTCGAGAGCAGGGGGTCCCAAGATTGACAATGTAACCAGTTACTGATCTCTTAGTGTTTGGATACCCTGCCCTATTGGTGTCACAAT
Source organism: Nicotiana knightiana (assembly GCA_005239525.1). NCBI lineage: Eukaryota > Viridiplantae > Streptophyta > Magnoliopsida > Solanales > Solanaceae > Nicotiana > Nicotiana knightiana. The sequence continues at coordinate 112,370 of ML387654.1, read as the reverse complement.
AAACAGAAAGGTAATTTATTGGAGAATTGTGCAGTAGAAGACCAAGGCCCGTGGCACCTTTAACATATCTGACTACTCGCAAGGCAGCATCCCAATGAGACTGCTTGGGATGCTACATAAACTAACTTAACACCTGGATTGCAAACTATAAATCTGGTCTGGTAATCGTCAGGGAAATAAGATTTCCAATTAGTCTTGGATAGCTTCCCACATCTTGCAATTTTGCATCTCGAGTATGACCAACATGTGTGTCATAATTAATGGTAGTCAACTTCTGATTGAGCTCTATAGGTGTGTTAATAGGCTTAGCAGCTGCAAGTCCAATATTTGAGATTGATTGAAGTGCATATTTCCTTTGAGTAAGAAGAACTCCTTTGTTTGACCTCAGAACTTCAATGCTAAGAAAATACCTAAGTTCTCCTAAATCCTTCACCTTGAATGAACTATGTAATGTTTGTTTAGTTGCCTCCACAAGAGAAAGATTGCTACCAGTGATGAGTAAATCATCTACATTGACTAAGATGATGACAATATTTGATCCAGCCCCTTTTGTGAATAATGTGTGATCATAGGGGCTCTGTGCATAACCAGCCGCTAACAGCGCCTCAGAAAATTTAATATTCCATTATATAGAGGCTTGCTTTAGTTCATATAATTATTTTAATAGCCTACATGCCTTATGCTTCCCCTTCTTGTGGAATCCTTGAGGTAAGCAAATGTAGACTTCTTCATAAAGGTCACCCTGTAGGAAAATATTATTTACAGCCACTTGGAAAAGATTCCAGCCCTTAGAAGCTGCTATACCGATGATGGTCCTGATAGTGACCATCTTTGCAACAAGGGAGAATGTTTCATGGTAATCTAAACCTTTTTGTTGTGTGTAGCCTTTTGCTACCAATCTTGATTTAAACGTTTTCACCTTCACATTTGCCTTGTATTTAATCTTGAACACCCATTTTGAACATATAGCTCTCTTGCAAGAGGAAGATCTACTACTTTTGAGGTTACATTATCCTCAAGTGCCTTCATTTCTGCTTCCATTTCTGCCACCCAAGATTTGTCAAGACAAACTTTCTTGAAGGACCTAGGTTCAGTAGGTTCTAAGAATGATCCTAAAAAGGATTTGTAGTTCTCAGAAAGGTGATCACAAGTGACAAAGTTGAGATAGTGTATGGTGTATCCTTGTTTGGTTTGACTGTAGTCACATAATCTTTGAGCTATATAGAAGGTTTGGAGGTTCTGCTAGACTTTCTATCATGTACTATAGGCATAAAATGTTCTTCTTGCGGTGTTTCTTCAGTTGGTTCTTCTTCCGAATGAGCTGATGACTATGTTACATTTGCTGTTGTCTGGTGATCAACATTGTCTGCATCTGGTTCCTACAATATAGGTAGTGCAGGTGGTTCTTCTTGTGGTTCTAGTGTGACTGATGATGGAGCTGCTGTTTAAGGTGATACAAATGGTTCAACAATGTAGATTGTAGTAGGGGCATCACTATGATGATCATCAGAAGGTTGATGCTGGGGGTGATGATTCTGATTTTTAATCATTGACTCTTCAGGAGCAACCGCAATTGGTTCACAAGGAAACAAATTCTCACTTGCATCTGTTCCTTCCTTAAATGGAAATAGATGTTCTCTAAATATGACATCTATGCTCACCATTACTCTTGTAGAGTCTAAGTCATACAACTTGTACCGCTTTTGAGTCTCTGAGTATCCTATAAGGACACACTTCTTTGCTCTAGTTATGAACTTATCTCCTCCTAGTAAGTTGCTTGCAAAACACAAACAACCAAATACCCTCAGATGGTCCATCTTGGCAAGCTTGTTATGCGATATCTCACAAGAAAACTTCCCTTGCAATACCTCAGTAGGCAATTTATTAATCAAATATACAATAGTTTTGATGCAGTCTCTCCAAAATCTCATTGGTATTGAACTCTGAAGTTTCAGTGCTCTTGCAACTTGTAAAATTTGTCTATATTTTTTCTCCACAATCCCATTTTGTTGTGGAGTGTATGGGCAATTGCTTTGGTGTATGATTCTAGGAGAAGCTAACAATTCATTGCACTGGGAGTTAAAAAATTCTGTAGCATTATTTGACCTCAACACCTTAATAGCAACATCAAACTAATTTCTTATCATTGCAACAAAGTTCCTTATTACAACAACTACTTCACATTTAGATTGCATCAAACATACCCAAGTGTATCTACTGTAGTCATCCACGATGGTGAGAAAGTAACGTTTTCTATCATAGGTAGGAACTTTGTGAGGTCTCCATACATCTAGATGGACTAATTCGAAACAACTAGTAGACTTAATACTGCTAATAGGAAATTTCAACCTACACTGCTTGGCCAAAGTGCAAACTTCACAGTTTTGTTGAACTTGAGAATCAACTTTATTCCTAAGAGCTGGTATACTTTCCATTGCCTTTGGTGATGCATGTCTGAGTCTCAGATGCCAAAGCTTAGTGTCAATTCCTAACTGTATTTGAATAAATACCTTGCCTTAGAGTCACAATTGGAGTCCACAGATGATAGATTCTGGTGAAATTAGATCTGCCAAATCTCTCCTAGAAATCATTCCAACCTTTCTTCAGCTAGTCGTATCGACCTTACGCATAAGATCCCAAGTCGCTAGCTACAGGTCATACCGACACAAAGCGCCTCAGAGCCGATCTAAAAACCTGAGGGCCATTGAGCTTGAGTCAAAACCCGACTCGGAGACTAAGCCCGATACGGTTAACTAAAGCGCCTTAGGGCCAAAAAAGCATAAGGAATCATTACCGCAAGGCATAGAGGGGGAGGTCATAAGGTTCCACATTTTATCTTTCCCTATTGCCCCATCCTTGTAGCTAGATCAAGAAAGAACCGCAAATTGCATGAGCAATTGGTCTTACATGTAAAGGGTCCTGTACTCACGACTCAAAATTTCCTTGCCAAGCTACACAGTTACATATATCCAGGACCCTTGACACAAATAGATGCGACTATGGTATACAACTGTCATTGTTCACATATCACATGTGGATTGGTGGATTTCTCATAGTTGGTGCTGCCGCGCGGATCAGAAAAAAATGGGTCCGGATCTCCTGCGGGATTGAAAAAGCACTATCTCATTGAAAGGTTCTATACATCTGCCCTTTCTCAACGCATTTCTTTAGACAAAGACTCTATTTTTTCCTTTTTTCGGATGATAAATCTTTGTTAGAACATGGAGTGTGAATCAAACCCATGTTTGAATAAATGGAATTGGATGCTATGTCAATCCCATATATGTAATTGATATTCACATATATCAAGATAATATTGTAGATTGATCTATAGATCCATATCAAATGCAGCCTTTATCTTTATTTTATTCCAGGGGGCAGCTTTTCTATTAGGTTCCACATTTTATCTTTCCCAACTGCCTTGTAGCTAGATCAACAAATAACCTTTGGATCGAGATCCACAACAATGCATCACAACCCCGTCTGCAGTTGCTACTACACTGTTACATTCGTATCATCCGCTGCCTTATCCGTCGTCTCTGTGGCCCATTCTTACTAAGAAACTGAAAGAAGCCTCAAAAATAGAAGAAAGGGTGGAAAGTGAGGAAGAAAGAGATGTAGAAATAGAAACAACTTCCGAAATGAGGGGACTAAACAGGAATAAAGAGGGATCCACTGAAGAAGATCCTTATCCTTCTCCTTCCCTTTTTTCGGAAGAAAGGTGGGATCCGGACAAAATCGATGAAACGGAAGAAATCCGAGTGANGGGGGGGGTTATAGCTCAGTTGGTAGAGCTCCGCTTTCTTAACATCAAGCCTATTGGGACTAGATAGAAATGATAAGATAACTCCTGAACAATGAAAATAGATGGTGAGTGCCTGATCAAATTGATCAGGTCATGTAGGAACAAGGTTCAAGTCTACCACGATCGAACTACTAAAAGAAAATAGAATGGACTAGAAATCAGAGCTCTAAATGATTCATTTTGGACTCAAATTCGAGCCGTCTGCTACCAAGTCCATGGGTTGGAACCCATAACAAACTGAAAAAGCACTTCTGTCGGTCGACGAATGTGTGCGGAGGTTGTAGCAGTGTTGAATGAACGGCTGATTTGGACGTCTAGCATTCCCTCACGCTTGGCGCCAATGAGGTTTTTATTTGAGAGAAAAAAGAATAATCTGGCTAACATTGGACTTGGTAAAATGAAATGGTTGGGAAAATCTCGAATTTGGATCCCAAATTGACGGGTTAGTGTGAGTTTATCCATGTGGTTATGCACCCTTTGAATAGATCCCGAGTCGCCCGCTACATTAAAAGTCGTATCGACCTTACGCGTAAGAGCCCAAGCCACCGGCTACAGGTCATACCGACAAAAAATGCCTCAGAGCCGATTCAAAAACCTGATGGCCATTGAGCTCGAGTCGAAACTCGACTCAGAGACTAAGCCTGATACGGTTAGCTAAAGCGCCTCAGGGCCAAAAAAGTGTAAGAGCCCAAGTCGCCAGCTAGTCGTATCGACCTTACGCATAAGAGCCCAAGTCGCCAGCTACAGGTCATACCGACACTAAGTGCCTCAAGGCCGATCTAAAAACATGAGGGCCATTGAGCTCAAGTCGAAACCCTACTCGAAGACTAAGCTCGATACGGTTAACTAAAGAGCATGAAGGACAAAAAATGTAAGGCCCCAAGTCGCCAGCTACAACGAAGGTCGTACCGACCTAAAGCACAAGAGTTTATAACCCCAAGGGTTTCATCTCAAAGTCCAATTTGTCGGGCTAACTACCAACTAGTAAAAAAAATCAAAGAATATTTCATATATATATATATGTGTGTGTGTGTGTGTGTGTGTGTGTGTGTGCGTGTGTGTGTGTGTTACGAATACATATTTGCAACGCTCCCATAAGAGTCTTATGCAAATAACAAAGCAGAAAATCTATTCTACTCTCGGGACCAGCTCTCTCAAAGGCCACTCAGGTCAGCTCCCACGGGGACCTTCAAATATCAGAACCAGCCCAAGAAGAAAGGAAAAACTTGGTGTCGATCTCGTCCGCCTCGGCCTGCTTCATCTCTTCTGAGAAGTCAAAACCCCTAGAATGTATATCTTCGAGGGTCTACCTCCAAGATTCGCATCGGGCATATTCATTGCCCCTCCTCTCTCTGGTGAAAGCTCCTCTCAGCTCGGCCCGAGTATCGGCAACATCTTTCAAGTAAACAACCACTTTCTTATCGGCCTTCATACGCAGAAGATCAACCTTGAGCTTGACAATCCTGGTCGACTGGATTAAGCTATCTTCTCGGGCATTAAGAAGTCGTATCATGAGGGCAACAGCCTTTCCCGAAGCATTCCTTCGACTCGAGAACTCAGCCCCCTACGGACAGCTATCGACTACCACCGATTGCTCATCAAGAGCAGAAACCTAAGGGTTTATTTTAAAAGTCCAAAACTTCGAACTAATTATCAACATGCATCATAGTCTATATCTGTAAAGATCAGTAAAATTTCATGGTTAAGAATAATTCCCAAATAGGTCCTCGTGTTGTTATAACTATAGAAATTCTTAAAACAGACCCTTTTTGAGTAAAAAGTACCCGGTACTTAAAAGATATAATTTTCCAGATTTGCGCAGGTATGCGGTCCACTATGCGATTTCATATCAGGTATGTGGACCGCACAATCGTCTCATACTTGGACAGTTTGTTGTCCATTTTGAGGACAGCTATGCGGCCTAGAATGCGATCGTATTTCACGAATGCGGGCCGCATAGTTGTCGCATTCTTGCACCTTGATTTTTGCGTAGGGAGTTATGTGACGCACTATGCGATCGCATAACAGGTATGCGGACCGCATAGTGGTCGCATACCTAGACAATCTACTTTTCTTTTTGGCCAAATTTGAGAGCCAATTATGCGACAGGAATGCGGACCGCATAGCAGGAATGCGATCGCATTCCTGACCGTCTTTCTGTTTCGGGACTGTTAAAATTCTAATTTTATACCCGACCCCCAGTTCATTAAAACACCTACCCCTTTCATTTTAAGCTCATTTGTATGATAAATTAGAGAGAGGAGAGAGTGGGTTCTAGAGAGAGATAGAGTTACATCTTCATCAAATTTGTACCTCCATCACTACTCAGGCCTGGAATTGATCAAGTAGGACTCCATTTTCTTCACTACAAGAGGTAAGCTTCTACCCCATGAACCTAAATTTCCATATTTTTGTTAAAATGAAACATGTTTAGGTGAGTTCATGAAGATGGGGGTAGGAGTCTTGCATGCATGTAACCAACTAGTCATAATCTAGTAAAAGGAAATGGGTTAGAGTAATCTTTCACTAAAAAGAGGCCATTTAATCTAAAGGAACACCTAGTGTTTGATAGAATGCTCAAGTGAGTTCAAGACATGATCATTATTCCTAATTCTAAGTTAAATTATGCCATATTGTGAACTAGATTGAAGGTGCTAGAAGGTCCGGTGAATTGTGGTAGAAAATTAAAGGGGAATTCCGATTCAAGGTATGTATGGCTACCTTTAATCTTTGTGGAGTTAACTTGTTGGTGTCCGAGCACACGGTATGAAACTATTTCTTGAGAATATGTGAATTGATTGTCCTGATGTGTCGAGGTGTACGATTTCATTCTCTGATTTTTCTTAAGTCGATTACCATGCTAATTGAGATTATGAAGGGTAATTCTTTGTGCTTATCCTACCATGTGTAAGGTTTGTTAAATGTTCGAATATGTCAATATGCCAGTATGTGCTACTAAATGAAAGAATGTTAACGTACTCTAATGTGGAAATGTATCTAATTACCAAGGGCCGAGTGTGGCAAATGATGAAAAGAAATTGTGGATTGATTTAATTGAGTTAAATAATGATGACAACACCATATGTTAATTATTGTTGGGTTAGGATTATTGTGCCTTGACTTCATATAGTTGTTGATTGATATGAACTTATGTTCTTAATGATGAAGATCCCTATGACATAATTGTTGGTTATCGTTACTATGAAATGTGAACGTACGGTGGGATCGGGTTGCGCGCCGCAACACGAAGTAATAAGGGTGGAGAGGTAATAAGGGTGAAATGTGATTGTACAGTGGGACCGGATCGCGCGCTGCAACACAAAGTAATAAGGGTGGTGAGGTAATAAGGTTAAGATGAGAATGTACGGTGGGATCGGGTTGCGCGGTGCAACAGATGAATAATTGAAATGAGTAACTGTGGAATCTCCATTTGTAACTTTTGGGGTACTTGTGTGGTTACCCAGACTGTCTTCCAATTGTCTATTATGTGATTCTACTTGGATTAAACTTTGTTCATACATGCTAGTACTATTCAATAGTACTAATGTCCCCTTTTCTGGGGGCGCTACATATTTTATATGGATGTAGGTGGTTCCAGAACAGGTAGTTCAGACCGCCGATAGTGGTGTTTCCCTTTCGTACCTTCAACAGATTCGGTGAGCCCTACTTCCTCTCGGGTCCGTGTGTAGTCTATATCATCTCTTTTGTATATGTTATGTCTTTTAAGGTATAGCCGGGGCCTTGTTACCGGCAAGGATTGTGTAAACCCTTAGTACTCTTAGAGGATCCGTAGACATGATGTGGGTTGGGTTGTACATATATGTATTTTGGCAGTAAATGTGTTTACTAGTAATCGTGGTCCGAATCAGAATTATTGTATGTTTTGTGATTATCAAATGTTGAAATGATAAAAGATGAAATGAACTCAAGTCGCAGATTCATGTTTAAACTCTAAATTGCTAATTCATGTGGAATAAGGTGTATTGTAAACACAGGGTAATGCGTTGGGCAGGAAATGCAATCCAGGTCCGCTTGACCCGGATCACCCGATTAGGCGCCGGTCTCGTTCCTCGGTTTTTAGGCGTGAAAAACTTGGTATTAGAACCTAAGGTTTTTAAAAGTGTCCTAGGATGTCTAGGAGCCGTGTCTAGTAGATCCCTTCTTATCGGTGTGTTGTCGACCACATTTATTATTAGGGGGCAGCATGGACATTTAGGAAAATACCCTTTTGTTGTTACTCTGTATCGTGCGATGAAGTGGAAGGTGAGAACATCTTTATCTAACTCGTGCATTGTCCCAATTTTCAGTAAATGGCACCCAAGAAGAGAGCTCGATTCGGCGTAGAGGCTAATGCCACCCCAAGAGTGGCCATAATTCTCCAGCTGGTGGTGCGGGTGTGAATGATTCCCCGTCCACAAACCAGCCCGACTCCTCCACTCCAAGCCAGACTATTCCTATTCCTACTCCAGAGGAGGGTGCTGAAATCCCCCCCACTGATGTTCCTGATCCATCCTCAGTCCTAGCTTCCGGTCCCGGTATTTCAGATTGGGACCTCAGGGGAGCTATTCAAATGTTGACCCAGATAGTGGCCTCCCAGGCCCAAAGATCAAGTGTTGCCCCTGCGTCCTTTGGTGAGCAAGGGGATTCTTCAGGTTCCAGAGTCAACCAATTTCTGCGGTTAGGCCGTCCAGAGTTCACAGGCACCGACCCAGAGGCAGATCCTCAAGATTTTATAGATGAAATGTATAAGACTCTCCGGGTTATGAAGGCTACAGAGACAGAGATGGTTGAGTTGGCTTCCTATCGGTTAAAGGGAGCAGCGTATTCGTAATTTGAGATGTGGGAGAGCTCCCGTAGGAAGGGGAGCCCTCCAGCGAAGTGGGATGAGTTTGTTGATGCCTTCATAGATCATTTATTCCCTGCCGAGACTACGGCAACCTGTGCTGCGGAGTTTGAGGTCCTTAAGAAGGGAAACATGAGTGTGTGGGAGTACCACATGGACTTCATGCGCCTATCCAAATGTGCCATCCACATGATGCCAACTATGGAGGCCAGAGTTCGACGGTTTGTTCAGGGCCTTGGTCCCTTGGTTGTTAATGAAGCTGCTATAGCTGCCTTGCATTCGTATATGAATTATGGGAAGATCGTGGGATTCTCCTAGGCCACAGAGGCTTGGATGTTGAAGATAAGGATGGAGAGAGAGAGTGGTAGTAGGGCCCGGTCAAGGGGTAACCCTGGAAGTTCAGTTGCAGGTGGGAGATCAGCCCTTGGGAGAGGGTCATCAGGGCCATCCTACTCCTATGTTCAGTCCTCAGCTAGTGCCTCGTCATCAGGGAATAATTATCAGTAGGGGGTCGCTTTAGACCAAGTTCAGATACCAGAAGGTTCCATCCGTGGGGTCATTCAGGTGGGAGGTTCCAGCAGTAGCGGAGGGCCCCATACCCTAAGTGTGGGAGATCTCATTCTGAGCCTTGTTACTTGGATATACCGGTGTGCTATAGATGTGGAGAGAGACGCTATATCCAGCCAGACTGCCGCGCACCCAGTCAGGGTGCGGGTAGGGGTACTGCCCAGCCATCCAGCTCTTCAGCCGCTACATCTTCATCACGCCCCTCCAACTCCATCAGCGCGCGATACAGTTAGGGGTGGAGCACGGGGTCGAGAGGGACCCAGCCGGTTTTATGCTTTGAGTGGTCGCCAAAGTGTGGAGGCTTCCCCAGATGTTGTCACAGGTATTCTGACTGTTCAGTTGCATGATGTTTATGCTCTTATTGATCCTGGGTCTTCTTTGTCATATGTTACTCCATTTATTGCTTTAAGTTTTGGGATAGAACCCGAATAACTTCACGAGCCGTTCTCTGTGTCGACTCCGATTTGTGATTCTATTATGGCTGTGCGAGTCTATAGGAATTGTGTCGTCACGGTGCGTGGTCGGGATACCACGGCCGATCTTATTGAGTTAGAAATGGTAGATTTTGGTGTAATTATGGGGATGGATTGGCTCTATTCGTGCTTTGCTAAACTCGACTGCCGAACCAGAATTTTGAGGCTCGAGTTTCCTAATGAATCAGTTATCGAGTGGGAGGGGAATAATGTTGTGCCAAGAGGTAGATTTATTTCCTACCTTAAAGCCTCAAAGATGATCAGAAAAGGGTGCATCTACCATTTGGTACGAGTTTCGGACACCACTTCAGAGGTGCCTGCTCCCGAATCCGTGCCTGTTGTGAATGAATTTCTCGAAGTATTTCCGGACGAGCTTCCTGGGATTCCACCAGATAGAGAGATCGATTTTGGGATTGATTTATTACCAAATACGCATCCAATATCTATTACACCTTACCGAATGGCGCCAGCAGAATTGAGAGAGTTAAAAGAACAATTGAAAGATCTATTACAAAAGGGTTTCATTCGGCCTAGTGTGTCGCCTTGGGGCGTACCGCTTCTTTTTGTCAGAAAGAAAGACGGATCGCTTCAGATGTGTATTGATTATCGACAGCTCAACAAGGTCACCATCTAAAACAAGTACCCATTGCCTCAGATAGATGATTTGTTCGACCAGTTTCAAGGTGATAGGTTCTTCTCAAAGATTGATTTGCGGTCCGGGTATCACCAGTTAAAGATCAGGGAGCAGGATGATCCTAAGACTGACTTCAGGACTCGATATGGGCACTTCAAATTTCTGGTAATTTCTTTTGGGATAACCAACGCCCCAACAACTTTTACAGATCTTATGAATCGGGTTTTCAAACGGTTTCTTGACTCCTTTGTGATTGTCTTCATTGATGATATCCTTGTTTATTCGCGAAGTCAGGAAGATCATGCTACTCACCTCAGGGCAAATCTGCAGACTCTTCATCAACACCAGTTGTATGCAAATTTTTCAAAATGTGAGTTTTGGCTAGAATCAGTCACCTTTTTGGGCCATGTTATTTCTAGGGAAGGGATTCAGGTTGATCCTCAAAAGATTGCAGTGGTAAAGGATTGGCCTACGCCAACGACACCGACAGAGATTCGTAATTTCTTGGGTTTGGCTTGATATTATCGGAGGTTCATGGAGGGATTCTCTACCCTCGTCTCCCCATTGACTAAGATGACGCAGAAAGCGGTTAAGTTCCAGTGGTCCGATGCTTGTGAAAAGAGTTTTCAGGAATTGAAATTGAGATTGACTAAGGTGCTAGGGTTGACCTTGCCAGGAGGTTCAGAAGGGTTTGTGGTGTATTGTGATGCTTCAAGGGTCGGTTTGGGATGTGTGTTGATGCAATGTGGTAAGGTGATAGCGTATGCTTCAAGACAGCTCAAGAATCACGAGAAGAATTATCCGATGCATGATTTGGAGCTCGCGGTGGATGTGTTTGCATTGAAATCTGGCGGCATTATCTTTATGGGGTCCATGTGGACGTGTTCACAGATCACAAGAGTCTTCAGTATTTATTCAAACAAAAGGAGTTGAACTTAAGGCAGTGGAGGTGGTTAGTGTTGCTCAAAGATTATGATATGAATATTTTGTACCATCCAGGAAAGGCGAATGTGGTAGCCGACGCTCTTAGTCGGAAATCCATGGGTAGCTTGGCTCATTTGGAAGCAGGTCAGAGGCTTTTGGCTCGGAAGGTTTATCAGTTGGCTAATCTGGGGGTCTGTCTTTTGACCTCAGACGAAGGGGATGTCATGGTGTGTAATGGAGCAGAATATTCACTTTTAACGGAAATCAAGGAAAAATAATTCAGATATCCAGCATTGGTACAGTTGAGAGAGGCAATTCTGAATCTTAAGACTACAACATTTTCACTCGGCAATGATGACGGTGTTTTGCGGTGCCAAGGGAGGCTATGTGTTCCGGACGTGAATGATCTTCGGGAAAGGGTAATGTCAAAGGCTCACAATTCCAGGTATTCAGTAAACCCAGGTTCTACGAAGATGTATCATGATCTCAAGGAGATTTATTGGTGGAATGGTATGAAAAGGGGTGTGGCGGACTTTGTGGCTAGATGTCCGAATTGTTAGCAAGTGAAGGCCGAGCATTAGAGGCCCGGTGGGTTGGAACAACATATGGAAATACAAATGTGGAAATGGGAAATGATCAATATGGACTTTGTGGTGGGGTTACCTCGCACTCCGCGAAGGTTCGACTCAGTTTGGGTAATAGTGGATCGATTCACGAAATCAGCTTACTTCTTGCCAGTCAAGTTCTCCGATACTACAGAACAATACACTCAGTTGTATATCAAAGAAATAGTCAGGCTCCATGGAACTCCAGTAGCTATTATCTCGGATCGAGGGCTCACAATTAACTTTTGGAAGAAATTTCAGCAAGGTTTGGGTATGCAGGTAAATCTCAGCACATCATTCCACCCACAGACTGATGGGCAGGCAGAGCGGACCACTCAGACGCTTGAAGATATGATACGGGCTTCTGTATTAGATTTGAAGGGTAGTTGGGATGATCACTTGCCTCTTATAGAATTTTCTTATTATAACAGTTTCCATGCTAGTATTCAGATGGCCCCGTTTAAGGCATTGTACGGAAGGAGGTGTAGGTCTCCAATTGGATGGTTCGAGGTTGGCGAGGCAAAACTGCTAGGATCGGATCTTGTGCACCAAGCTATGGAAAAAGTTAAAGTCATTCAGGAGAGGATGAAGACTGCTCAGAGTGGTCAGAAATCCTATGTGGACGTTCGTCGAAGAGATTAGGAGTTTCAAGTGGATGATTGGGTATTCTTGAAGGTGTCTCCCATGAAAGGAGTAATGCGGTTTGGGAAGAATGGGAAATTGAGCCCTAGGTATGTTGGGCCATATCGGATCGCTCAAAGGATAAGACAAGTGGCTTATAGGCTGGAATTTCCCCCTGAGATGTCATTAGTGCACCTAGTGTTTCATGTGTCCATGTTGAAGAAGGTGATTGGGGATCCATCCGCCATTTTTCCGGTTGAGACGGTTGAAATTAATGAAGGATTGTCATATGAAGAAGTTCCAGTTTCTATTCTTGATAGGAAAGTCCGTAGATTAAGGAACAAAGGGATTGCTTCTGTTAAAGTGTTATGGCGAATTCGTCGAGGAAGCCACATGGGAAGCGGAAAATGAAACGAAAGAGAAATATTCCCATTTGTTTGAATAAGTCCGGTAATGGTTTGAAAATTGCCATTCCTAAGCAATTATATAGTGTGTCAATTTTTTTGCAAAAGCACCCCATTCCCCACCCCCTAGTTGCCTTACTATTGCAACTTCTCAAGTTGTGCCATATTTGTGTATGTTGTAATTATTTAGGTAATGTGCAACTCCTTGAAGTGAGGTAAAATATGTGCAATTCATGTGATAGTTAAATGATATGCAAGTTTGTGGAGTTAACCGAACTATGTGAGGCTTATGGAAGTAATTGAATTATATGTAGCTTGTTGAAATGGCCAAATTATGTGCAAGTTGATAGAGTAACTAAAAATGTGTGGAATTGGTTAAAATGTGTTTCGGGGGCTCTCTGATAGGTAGATATGCCTAATTACAAAGGAAACTCTGGCGAAATTTTCAGGAAATATAGGAGTTAGTAAAAATTTGGGGGTTGGCTTATTTTGTGTTTTTCCTACTCTAGTGATTCCCCGATCCTCATTCAAGGACGAATGATTTTAAGTGGGGGAGAATGTAAAGACCCATAAAATTTCATGGCTAATAATAATGCCCAAATAGGTCCCCGTGTTGTTATAACTGTAAAAATTCATAAAACGGATCCTTTTTGAGTAAAAAGTACCCCGGGACTTAAAAGATATAATTTTCCAAATTTGCACAGGTCTGCGGTCCACTATGCGATCGCAGATCAGGTATGCAAACCGCATAGTGGTCGCATACTTGGACAGTTTGCTGTCTATTTTGAGGACAACTATGCAGCCTAGAATGAGATTACATTTCATAAATGCGGGCCGCATAGTTGTATCATTCTTGCACCTTGATTTTTGCGTAGGGAGTTATGCGACGCACTATGTGATCACATAACAGGTATGCGGACCGCATAGTGGTCGCATACCTGGGCAGTCTACTTTTTTTTTGGCCCATTTATGGTCCAATTATGCGACAGGAATGCGGACCGCACAACAGGAATGTGATCGTATTCCTGGCCGTATTTCTGTTTCGGGACTGTTAAAATTCTAATTTTATACCCGACCCCCAGTTCATTAAAACACCTACCCCTTTCATTTTAAGCTCATTTTATGATAAATTAGAGAGAGGAGAGAGTGGGTTCTAGAGAGAGAGAGAGAGAGAGAGAGAGAGAGAGAGAGAGAGAGAGAGAGAG